>JABASF010002980.1:0-12092 GCA_019776145.1 Harlomillsia oculata
TTATAGGAAATGGTGCGCAATTTTGAACCATCATTTTTTTGAGTGAGTACAGAATGAAAACTGATGAGATTGAAGGGGTTGAACTGGCATCATATAGGTATATTTTACATAAATCTGGGCAAAACCGGAATTCCGTATAACTTCATTGTCATTATAGTCAGTAATTCTGATTTAAACTGACTATATATGTTGCACAAATACTAATAGAAAAGGTGATATGAAATGACTTTTTTGCGATTTGCACGAATAGAGCTTATTTTACATAGGTTTGACATGTCTTGTCAATGCTACCGTTGTAATCTCATTGAAAAACAAACAGTAGCTGAGCAGAGTCAACTCTCTTGTCGTGGTTCGTCATCGTCATCGTCGATCAATTTGAAAAGTAGACCATCATAGACACAGCTGTCTGGCGTGTTGTTATCTTCACATTCACACCTAATATCCAATTCAAAAGCATGCTGCATTTTAAAACTCCGTTTTTTCAGAGCTTAACGAGGATTGAGTTAAATCTCTCTCTTTCGCACTCTTCAACTCTTCACTTACTGCGCTGTGATTGTAGTACATGGACGATGACAATGCGAACTCAAACCAAGGCATCTCATCGCCGTCGTCACTTGTGCAGAAATCAACGCAATGGCATGGCAGTCATGAGGAACCGCAACAACACTCTATACTAATACATTTTTTACGCAGACAAAAAAATGTGTGAGATAAAAGTAGGATTATTATTATTACATTTTTCGGCTGCTTCTGCTTACTCAGCTCAGGTATTTTGGCATTTTATTGACGTGCTTACACAATTGGGTCGAATCAAGGCCCTTTCTATAATTTGTGCAGCTTTTGTGGGGGCACTCAAAGCTTGTTCTTTGTATAGGTATTTACGTATGTATGGACTATACATTACAATATTTTTCAAAAGAGAAGGATTTTGTTTGAATTCGGTCGGTACTTCAAGAACTTTAAAGAGTTTCGTCCTCGATTTCATTTTTGTATGATACACAACATATAAACACAATGAATTAGCAGTTTGCATAAGCAGGCGAGACTGGCTGAATGCGTCATCATCGTAAATTTATTATTCGTTGATCAATGAGCAAGAGCATTCACTATTATCATTTTGCAGAGAAAATGTGGTTTTTCGGTTTTTGAATATGGCAGATGAGTTGCAGAAGAGGATGAGCCATGCTCCAGTGTGACAAGATGTGTTTACCTGTACAATTCATGACACGACAACGAAAACATGCACAAGAATGAAGGATTATTGCCACATCCTCATTTTTGTTTGGTATTCTCCAATTGTCTCCTCAAATATGTAGGCCACGACGAAAAAACCGACACAGATGTCTTTTGTGCTACCCGCGACATGTCCGTGTGTGCTTTTGCACGAAAATTATATGTACTACCTGGATTTTGAAGGACTTTTCCCTTTCCGCAATTTGACATACATTTCATTTTATTCTAATTTATTTGTGCAGGTGCGTCCTTTTTTAACAAGAAATGTCAGCAATAATTCTACATTTTTCATCTGTGTGATGTTATTGTGGTTTTGCACTTTTCTAGAGAAACTCAAATGTGATCCAATAATGCTTTGTCGAAGCCACTCATCTATTAGAATGGTACAAAAGTTAGAATTGAGCGTAATATACTACATAGTTTGTGTCAAAGTTCAATCTGAAAGAGGGAAATGTTTTTTTATTGGCACAATAAAGCAATTTGCACAAAATTGCCGTATATTACAACTTATGATACGATGAGATGAACGTTACATGATTTAAAGACTTGTGGGCTTCATATGCAAAAAATCGTTGGCATACAATGTTGGGACGACGCTGGTGTTCATGTCCATTTGCTCATATTATGCCTCTCCATGTCTTGATCTCTTCTGTCTGACCTACAGACGCGAATAATCCAGTTTTATGGATTTATTGCCAAATTGCCAAAGTAAGGATTGCGAAAGATTGAATTTAAAACATTCATGTATATATCTTTAATCTTGACGTTTCACTGCTTGCTACTACTCTCGTGGTCGAGGACAACAACATTTCTGAGCAACACAGCAGACTGAAGTCAGTTTAAGTGCCCATGCAAATTTTTCTGGCGTGATGACACGCCCCGAACAGATCTCTGTGTCGCTTGTCCATCGACGAACGTGAGTTGAATGTGCAAAATGCATGCAAATGCCGGTGTGCGGTGTCATTGGACAGAAACCAAATGTCTTTTTCTACTTAACTTCTACTCACTTCACTTAACTGGTACGGTACCTACAGCAATTTACTATCAGGTAGTCAGGAATGAGCATCTCGCAAAGATGAAGTGACATGTGTCACTTGAGTACTGTAGCTTTAAGTGCTTGTGTAACTTCAAGGAAAGAAAAGGCAAAGGTCATTTTAAAGAAGAATAAAAATTCTTGAAAATCCCTCATGCGTACAACGTGCTTGAGAGAATAAAAAGTTTATTTGCAACTTTATACCATAATCAAACACAATTTACGAGACGACCCTTTGTAAATATGACTACGTTGAATGAATGAAGTAAAAGTAGCGGTTTTGTAGTAAAGTTTTTAGCGCGAAAATGCTCATTAAGACTTTATGAATGAATAAGTAGTTCAAAGGGGTTCCCACTGAGAAAATTGCAAGGGAGAGTTCTCACGCAAAATTCCTCCGCCCGGAAAGAGATTTTTGTTACGGGGAACTCTTCTTAAAAGTCCTGTACCTTTTTGTATGTGTCTGTATCTTATAAGTTTCAGTCAGCTGAGCTAAGAACACAAACCGGTACATTTTCATTCGGCTTCTGTATCATCGTCTCGTCTGTACGTACATATATACATTTGGATTCTGCAACATTGTACAAACAAAGGAATTCTCTGTGATAAGGTAAGGTGCGGGGCAAAGTGCATTGAAGCACGTCGCACATAGCGGGACTTTGAGTCGTCGATGGTGCATGGCTTTTCTTTCTTTCTGCCCATGGAAAATCATTTCCTGCCAGGCGGATTTCATTCATTATGTAATCCAACTTCCACCTTTGCAAAAAGTTAACTGTGCATTTTCTTACGTAAATCCCGAGCAACACCACCAGCACCAGAAGCAACTTTGTATAAACTTATCATCATTATGATATCGATAACCTTCTCTGCCATTAAAAATGTGAGAGATTGACTATAATTGCAACCCCCTTTTTGCAAACTACAACAACTTTACCTTTTGGCTCGGTCTGAATCTGAATGAGTCCTCAATGGAAACTATCATCCATAGAACATAACACAACAGCAGTTTTCCGCACACTACTTTGTGCACTACTTTTCTCAGGGCAAACATATGAATGGCTTAATAAAATGTTTCAATGTAATATGGATTTTTGTATGAACATTGTAATCTCTGGAAGTCAAGGACTCTTGACCTTACACGTAATCACGCATTAAATGTAGTGCTCATCATCGTGTTCCTGTTGATGATTTCCATTTGCTGATTTAATGTTGAATTCAAAGACTGAAATTATGTATTATAAAATTATAATACTTCCATGTTCCATGTGCCATGTGCCTACTTTTTTTCCTGGAGCTTGCAGCTTATCATGTAAAAAAATCCCAGTCTACGTGCTGATGCTGACCTCGGAAAAATAAAGTGGAGAAATTTTGTCAAATAATCAAAAAATATTTTTTTACTTACAAAATCCCCATTTACTCGTATAGCCTTAACAGATTACCTCATTACCGACACAGAAAAGCTGAATTGGTTTTAAATGATAATTAGCTCGTTAAAGTTGGTTACTTAAGAAAATGTCATTGATGGTCCTTTCCAGGCCTAAATATAGGTAGGGTTTATAGTTTAGTTTCACAGCATTGCGTGAGTTCCTTGCTTTCTCAGAACGCATTTATGAAAGGGATTAACAATAATTCTTATCTTGGGAAACAAGACAGACACGGGAAAATAGTAGAAATGCACGAGGCACGCCGACGACAACGACGATGACGACGTCACAGCCTTGTCTTTAAAGTCGAGCCAGGATGCCCAAATGACCGATTTGCTAATGGCCTAATAACTTCAATAATTTGAGAAAGAATAAACAAGTTAAGCACTATAATGTTGTTTTCCAAGTGACTTTTGAAGTGACGGGAGGGATTTTATTATTAAATTGTGATTAGTTAAATTGAGTAGTTTCACTTTGTGGACATTTGTTCAGCAAATGATATTTGACAATGAGGATGGATGATGTACCAAAATGTGTCCTAATAATGGTTTCAAAAGTGGACCAGTAAAAGGACATGAAGGAAGACTTGCTCGACTTGCTCCATCCTCCATCTCCTAATGAGAATCACGATCTCACGATTCTTGAGAAAAGCGACAACTACACGACATGCCACCATAGATTTGACGACATGGAGTGACAATGACAATCAACAATGCAGACAAACGACGACTACGGCAACCACTGACTTTCTTGCTGAATCCTATGCCGTGCTTTACTTGAGACTTTGGGATTGCCAGTTCTTGTCAAAGTAACTTTTTGTGTGATCTTCCCACACGACTTGCCACTACTATACGACGGGATAAAACGGATCCCGGAGACAGTAAGGAATGTCCTAAAAAATCTCCTTCGACTTGACCTACATTTTTCTCTATTGTACAAGAAAATGTTCATCCTACTTTCCAAAAGGAAAAACGAAGTGTGCGATTACACTTTGATTGAATAACTGCGAAAAAAAACAGAAGATGAATACAAAAAAAGACGTCATATTGCCTTTGCTTTGCTTTAAGACTTCAACAAGTCTGTCTGTCTGAGTCAGTAACAGCAAATGCTTTTGATAGCGCTTTATATTTCCATGGCCCACATTTCCTTTGGACGCGGTGGGTGATGATGCGCTCTCCATTTTTTCGCACGAATGATTTCACATGACGAAAGGTCAGGATCGGTTTGTGACCATCCTTAAACTCCTGTTGCGAAAAATAGAGAAACTTTATAACTTTTAGCGTTAACCAAGTAGCGGAAAAATAGGCGGGCATTCAATTCATCCTCATCCATCCTCTTCTGTTACTACTGAAATCACATTTTGCTTTGCTATTTTTTTCTTTTCTTCAGTGGAAAAGATCCGATTTGCGATGGCATAACATCCTGCACAAAAAGATCTTTTCAGAGGTGACGAAGGAATGAAGTATTACAACAAAGCAAATGTAATTTAACTGTTTTTTATCTCATTCACTGTAACCTCGAAGGAAAAACATCGAAACCTTCAAAACCGAAATTATTTGGAAGAGTGCTATCATAGATTTTGAAATTTTGCGTAGCGGGAAGTACTAAGAGAGGCAAAGGGAAACCTAAAATTAGCTAATTCAAAGCTTGCCAAAAGGGATTTTCCATCAGACGCCCTACTTTACAATGACTAATCCATCATGGTTCATTGTCTGCATGTGCGAACAGAAGGACTGCCACAAGCCATTTAAACTTTCATGTACCTTGCAACTTGTATCTCTCCTCTGTTTTTGTATACGAATTACCCCAAAAACAATCCTGTCAAATCCCATGTTGGTTGTTGGTTTTAGTTTTTGTTAAATACCATAGTATACGTGAGTAGAGTGTGAAGACGACAAATTCCAAGTATGCAATGTGTGAATACGAAAATACGTGGGAATACGCATACTCAGACAAAATAACCGAATTTGCCCTCAAGGATGTGAGCAATTGAAAATCAAGATCGTTTGTTGCAAAAAAACGAGCAGACGCAGACAAGACACAGACGGCAAAATCCTTCTTGACTTCGAATTCGTCGACATGTATTCGTCGTCGTCGCAGCATCAAAAAACCTTTAAGACGGTGATTCTGAAAAGTTCCTTTTGTAAAAACGTAGAGAAAAGAGAAAATGATGTCTATGGTGATTCGGTCGAGTGCACTGGTTCGCGATGTTACTTGTTTTGGTCTATTATCACTTCTACACATTGCGAATTACGAATCGTCATCCTTGTCTTGTCGCTTGCTTGGTTTCCCGCGGACGGACGTCTTACGACAAAAAACGGATCAAAAGACCTCGTTNGTCTTGTCGCTTGCTTGGTTTCCCGCGGACGGACGTCTTACGACAAAAAACGGATCAAAAGACCTCGTTCATCCCATTGGACATCCCGCCTCCACAATTAGCAGTGGTCACTTTAACATGTACAATGACGATGCAAAAAGTCGAATCTCGATGTATATAGTAGTTGATATAAAGAAAACTACCGATACAGTACAGAGGTACAGAGCTTTAACAATAATTCAGGTTGTCTACAAAATCGTTGTTTGATGTGTGTGTACATATGTGTCGATGATTGTGTCTATATTTATACTGTGATGAATTGAGATTTTAAGATGCC
Source organism: Harlomillsia oculata (assembly GCA_019776145.1). Classification (NCBI taxonomy): domain Eukaryota; kingdom Metazoa; phylum Arthropoda; class Collembola; order Entomobryomorpha; family Oncopoduridae; genus Harlomillsia; species Harlomillsia oculata. The sequence goes on from JABASF010002980.1 coordinate 6,342, forward strand.
GCTATAAACTAAACAAACCCAATAGAAACTGATAAATATCTTGAATGATCTTGTTTTCGGGAAGGTTGGGCAGTTGAATTCATTACTTGCTTAATGTTGTTTAAATTGTCGTAGGTGATACTCATTTGATTACATTTCATGAGAAAATCTGTCGCGTGATTAAGATTAATGTAATTTCTCAAATGCTTCGTGGTAGTTGTCACTTTGAGCAACGACGAATGCGGTCCTTCTCGAATCAAGGGTGGCAAAAATGATAAGAGTGTATAATTTGACAACATCCCACAAACTGAGAAGACATAAAAGACACATCGTAAAGACAAACTGTCGAGAGGCAAGTGCTAATTGGCACTGTACGTTTGGAAGCTATGACATGTGAGCTACCGCTGAGGTCCCCCGTGTCCAATATTATGTCACTGTTGACATCTCCTCGAGAAGAATGAAGAGTAAATTGCATACTTTCAACCAACCAAATTACCTTCGACTTTCATGGCGCTTGCATCTTGTAATGGAGATCAGGAGGAACCACTCTTTCGTGCGATTGTCGCAAAAAAGTCTCTTTTTTGGGAACGGAACGGCTGGATACGTAGCTCGTTTATTATTATCATACAAATCATACTGTACATTTGTGTCAATCTGGATTTCTAAAAATTTGGAGTGTATAGACATAACTTCAGTATTAATACTTATTTCTCAAGATATTTTAGGTTCATGTGTATTCGTGTAGCGTGTTGATCCCGACAAAAAACGACATCCTAACCTTAGCCTTCTAGAAATCCATTTTTGTTCCGCCACACACATTACATTTTTTTCTTGCAAATTTTTTTGTTCCCCGTATATGTTTTATTGGACGAGCTAACGTATTTTTAGCACATCTCCAGTAGCCGACACGCCGACGTAATGAAATTAAATTATCCTACTGACCATCTAATAAAGGTGCAATCAACAAAACCTGTTTTTCAATGGAGAGCACACTTACAGCTTTTTGATAGCATCCATTTTATCTTCTAATCCTTAAGCCAAGACGAATCGTTAATAGAATACCGGAAACTGAAATCATTAAGCACAATAAGAATGGCACCTAATCACCATTACAAACACAACGTTCTCCATTTTATGATTCTTTCAGCTCACGTTTTTGCATGGATTTCGCAGATTTCTAGTAAAATCCCAGAAAGCTAAAGCTTTTATCATCGTTGACTTTTGATGCTTTGATCAGTAAAAAATGGTTGGACAATCGCATTCTCTGCATCTCTACTTGGTAGCTGCCCATTGTCCATGGTCGGAACCCAGAACCCGGATCCGGAACATTTGTTTTGTTTAGTACACATCCATCTGCACCAGCCATATTAACTATCTAAACTTCTTATACTAGAATTTGTTCAACAATATGCGTACAAGAAAATTGAAAATGGCATTAAGGAAGGTAAGGAAATTTGAAAATGTGACTGTGCCAAATCTAACTGCTGCCAATAATGTGCGAACCGTGTGTAAATAAAAAAAACAGTTAACGGTGAACGCAAGTTAGATTGGCTATAAAAAACAAACGCTATTACACTAACACAATACGTACTAAAATACTACGCAACGCACCGCGCTTGTCTTGTCGCTCGTCTTGAATTTTGCATAGTGGAGCACAGAAAGACTGCAGAAAACTGAGGTGACTGAAGAAGAGTAAACATCTGCTGTCTCTTTTCGTAAATGGCCTTTCTGATGTGACTTGGCTTCTTTCACAGTTTGATGCTTTTCTCCTTTCTTTCCTCACTTCCGCATAGCTCCGTAGCATCCGTGCACATCTTCGCTTGCTAAAAATTGCAATGGAATAGTTCATTGCGTCGTTTTTTTCTATATTAGTGCAACCACGACCAAAAAGTCGTCTTCTTGTCTCCTCTTTATGCGTGTAAAAGAACACCTTTTCTGAGGCCACTGCCACAACCACAAAGATCATCAAAATGTTCGTCATCATCATCATCGTCGTGCCTGCCTCGTTTTTTTGCAAATTATTGCTATATATAAAGTGCAACGAGTTAAAAATCTACTGTACCAGTTTCCTTCGATGACTTTAAATGATATCCTATCATTAACATACTAAATCCATTTTCCCTCTTCAAACATTTATCTTAATCCGTGATAAGAAAGTCCGGTAACGTTTTTTGTGGGTAATTTGCACAAGTTGAGGTAGAGGTAAGATTTTGTAGTTAAATATCATTATTACACAACATGCTATACACACAGCAGTTCACGAGCAAAAAACCATTTTTAAAAGTAGTTTTTCAGACATTGAGTTGAGACTTGAGACCGACTCCATTCATCGTCTGTCATTAATCTCTATGATGGGAGGTAGAGGTATAAAGGAAGGTTATAAAGCTAACATCTTAATTAGGTGTGAAAAAAGACACAGAAGCACAAAAATGTGCAGCTATCCTTTTTTTTGTTGTCCTTTTAAACAATTTGACATTTTGAGACGGGTAAAGTGCTATCGTATTACAACGCTTGTAATAAAGGAAAACATACATAGCAGCTCAACGAAAAAGGAAGGGAGAGTATAGACGAATGCTTTTTTATTATTGCAAAATGATACTTGGAGGAGGCGGAGGATTAGACAAAACGAGATGGTTCTCATTTGAACCGGTATTGTGGTTGAGTTCATTCATGTTGGCCATCATGCCGTGCCAAGCCACGCATTCATTTCTCTCAACTCCTTGCTTGCTCCTGATGTGCTGATGACGAAGGATCAGCAACACTGCAGCGTTTTTCTTCGGTGGTTTTCTTCTCGTCGACAACGACTTTAAACGACGATGGACCATCTACTGCGTACGAACGACCACTCCTCGTTTGCGTGTCTGCAAAAATGAAAAAACAAACGAAGGAACGCATAACGCATGGAAAAAGTCAAAAAGATATCATGAGGTGTGATTGGCAACGACTTCCTTTCCTCTGGCACCCATTCTCATACAAATTGTTGCGGAAAATTCGTCATTTTACAGAGATCAAATCCTTTGATGCAAACGTGGTTTTTCACGCCACGGGACATACTCTTAACAAATCGGGATGAACACCTTCATTTCTTCTATAGTCCAAAATAACAATTTACATGTTTTTCCACTTTAAAACTTTGATTTAAATACATTATCTTATTTCTATACTATATAGTGTAATATACGACTGTGCACTTTCGAACTTGATTCGAGCATGCGAGCACCAGCACATCCTTATTATAAATAGCATTTAGATTTAGCCCATTTAGCTGTACACAGTTTGGCTTTTTAAAAATTCTCTCTTTTTCTGAATGAAAATGATAACAACGATTTCTTTCCGTTGCATTATTGTTCCGCTGAGATATGCATGCAGACGCACGGCGGGGAAAAGGGTGTGGTGTTACTCAAGTAGTCAAAGTGGAAGATCAGAATTCCAAACTGCATCTTATTGTAAATTGCAATGCCCCAACTTCGTCATCAACGAACCAAAAACCGTATGTAAACGACGATCATCTTTTGCTTTCAAACGTTCCTGTTGTTCCATGCATGCGATGAGGTAAAAAAAACGTCTCGCGGCGGGATCATGCGGGTTGAATAGTCAAAAAGCCAAAACCCGTTTTCCTTAGTTTGCATGTTGTGCTTTCCTTTCATCATTTTTTGAGTTCAATGTACATTTTTATTCCTTTATTATAATACTTAAAGCTACCATTTTTTGTCGTTTCATTCATAAAATCGATAATTTTTATGACAAGTTCAGTAATCGAATCATGGTTAAAAAGAACTGTAAAATGAAAGCATACGATAGAGTCTACACGTACGTTGCGTTGGTAAGGTCCGTGCACAGATACAGGCTACAGGGTGAAAATGTCTGCCTGTTCATTCAGTGTGCGTACCTTAATTAAATTGTGAATTTTGAATGACAATTAAAACAGTTTGGACATATCAAGTGGATGAGATTGTACCGTTGTCCGTTGTTTTAAAGAGCGTAGTAAAATGGGAGCAGGCGGTGAGAGTGCATCGACCACCACGGTCCGCGCACCAGTTTTCTCTTGTTGTGGACGTGAACGATGGACGTTGTTCTTATTGTCCACTGTTTTGTAATGATGAGAAACATGTTAACCAGCACACATAACAAAGGCAGAAAAAAAATGTAAGTACGCCTCATTTTAGCGAGTGCTCCTCCTAACTCCTATCCTGCTTTTATGCATTTTTGGATGCATGGAAATCTACACACTCCTTAATGAACTTTTTCCTTCACATGCCAATGTCAACTAATCCATGCACTTTTCATCATCAACAACACCACTGCCACAAGTAAGTGCTTGGTACCGTTTTTTCAAAAGTCTTAATTAATGCATTTTGGCATTTGGCGGGATGAAAGTGACGGATGACCGAGATGATTTGGGCGGAGATATGTACAGACCTGCAGGCACAGGTCCATAGAACTAATTAAAATTAAAACCCCGCTTTTGGGATTAAAAATTTACAATTTTCATCCCTTCCGTGCACTTCACTTTAAGAACTTGCTGTACCCATGAATGACCCATGACCATGACAGTACACTTTCATTGAACCTTTTTCCAACTGTTTTGTTTCAGTTTCAGCCATTTTTTAAAACATACAGACAGCGCCTACGAAACGAAACTCTCAATAATATGCTAGTAATTAAATGAACAACTGAAAATAGTAGCGAAAGGTGTACAAGTGGCGCCTACCATCCACCAACATGAATGGCACATGTTTTCCTCGCACTTGTAGAGTGACGCAAGAGATCATTCCTATACTTTTCACTGTCAGCTGTTCCAAGGCGCTCTTCCCGTATGAACAAAATAAACAAAATGTTTAGTTGAATAAACTGCAATCAGATTATCGTGTTTACGACCAATGAACTGCGCAGTCATTCGCATTCTTGAGAATCACGAACAAAGAATTGCTGATTTTGGAATGTTGAAATGTGATTGTAATGGTAGTAATCTACAAGAAATTAAAATTAATTCAGTTGGGATCTACTAAACTGAAACGAAAGATATCCTAATAACACAACAGCTTGTACTGCAGAATATTACAAGTATTCTAAACGAACTCAACTCAAATTGTAAGTGAAAACAATGCAGCAGCATAAATTTCCATCAATTAATCTATTATTTAATTAATGTTTTAAAGACTGTTTCAGTACATTGTTAGTAAATTGCGTTGTAGATCTGCAAAGGATTTGGATTACAGAAGATAAGGGTGCAAGTTGCATTCAACGTTTAATCAGTCCAGTTTAGGGTTTTCTGGACGAATTTTTAATGTGGGATTCATATTCATGCTGTAAAGACTCGTTTTCTTCAGTTGAATCAGTTGAATACCAAAAGGTATGTTGACGATGAGTTGGATTGGAGTTCGGAAGTTCATTGTTTGAGATTGGGTTTACTATTGGATTTATTTGGATATGGATCCACAAGGTTTTATTTCAATTTTTATGTTTCAAAAGAGTATAGTGATGACTTGGGATCCACCTGACCCTTGGCCTTTGGCGGAGATCAAACCTGAACTATATGTTTCTAAGAAAAGCACAACAACTCCATTACAAGTGGATTACACTGAAGATCCTTCCATGACTATGAAACGTTTGTCAGATGCTGGATTATTGTCGTGTTCTAAACTGGTGATTGCTACTCATGGATTTGAAAATTCCATTGATACACCGTGGATGCCACAAATTCGGGATACAATTTTGGCACAATCTGAAAATGAAGATGATATCACAGTAATTCTCCTTGGATGGGGTTGT
>JABASF010002981.1:0-12089 GCA_019776145.1 Harlomillsia oculata
AATTTTGTGCGTGTGCCTCCGATGTTGAAGTACACAATTCGACATTCGACATCCACACTTTGTTCACGTAAGTAGATTAGTGGCACTTTGAAAATGAGTGTAATAGTAAAACGCGCATTGTATTGCATGAGAAAATCTCAAGTTATGTGTGATAAAAGGAAGGAAGTGAGTTGAACTTGTGTCGGGGCTTAATAAGGTTCGAGTTACTTTTTTTTCAAATGTTCGCATTTCGTTTTTGCATTGGGCCATCAAAGGTAAATCGTGGACTTCACACTGATTTTTTTTGCTCATGTGCATACTTGATGCTTTTCTTCATCTTCATCTTGAAATCTGACGCTAATTTGCATGAGGAAACTGCAACAGTTGTATCAACTGACTGTCAACTTCATGCACCAAAACAATGCAAAGTTAAGACTCCTGGGATACAAGCAATTGCATTTGAGGAATTTTGCATGAGCAAAGGTGCCACAACATAGTTCCCACACCCCCGGCATTGTTTTCATTGTCACTCCGAGAGAGTCCGTGTTGAAATGCCTTTCAAGACTGTTGATTAGTGTGATGATATCCTTTACGTTCACTTCTCGTTTGTTCAAACGTTTAAAAATGTAAACCAAGTCAAGTAAACCACAACCGCCCAGGAATTTGATCACGTACTTTTGAACAAATGTTAAAATTGTAATTATACAATTTATACATTTTTCTTATTTCCTAATGAATCAATGACCTCGACATTCATTAACATAGGTGACGAACGAATGTAGGTGTTTCACCTGTCATAATCTACTTATTACACATTCTTGAATACTTATGGGGATGGTGTTACCACAGTCAAATATACTCTCATCATCATTATTGTTGTTCTCTTTTTCACAGTGTTTGGTATTATGTGCAAAAAGGATTTGTGCATTATTCTCAACTTGGAACTTCCCGTTTGTGTGGGTTTTAATACTGGTAATTTGAAAGGATGTTCTTTCCCAAAGTGGCAATAATGGACTTAATGAAAGGGCGCGAGAAGACCGCATAAATGTCAATAATACTATAGAAGCTACTTTTAGGGGTATTTCGCATGGTTCTTCTTCCTATTCGAACTTGAACGTCTTCTTTAAAAGGCCAAGATAAGATTATAAGGGATGATGAATGAAACATGACATGGATGATATTGAATTGAAGTGCTTCTATTGCAAATAAACGCATAATACAAGACTTGTGGTTGCGTAATGATGTTTTTGGTACTTGAATGGATGACGGATAAGCACGAAAAATGTCAAAATTACTACTAACATGCCAATAATGCGTATGAAAGGGTCAAATCGTTTCACTTTTTTGATATCGGCTATTTTGACCGTGATTTGTACTGCTTTCAATGACATCTTCAAAGTTGCTGATTGATTAAAGAGCTCCTTTGATAATATTTTTCGTGTAAAAAGCAGCAAATTGTCCCAAAACGTCAAATTTTGTGCGTGCGTGGATCGACTTTACATCTTTTATGACTTGTCCACGCTTATTACATGTCAAGTATGTAAGGATCAGATATGTTTTTGAGTGGTTTGGTTCGTACGTACGTTGTCCTTCTCATCGTGTGCTAAATAGGTAATCCAGAAAAGTCATTGCCGCGAAGATGAGTCGTTTTTTGAGGTCCTGTGGGTCGCAAGGATAGACAAAAGTAAAGTTTTGCATTCAACCACGCAATAAGAAGATGAGACGAAACAAAGTTGCCTACCTCAGCCAAAAACCCTTAGCGTGGAGAACAAAGTCGTTACGTCGTGTGGATGCTCATATGATTGCCCAGTGTGCAAAAAAAGGTCACGGTTAAGAAGACTTTTGCAACAATACGCATGCTAAACAAATTCATACGGGCCTTCACCTGCTGGGCTATTCTTTCTGAGGGACCCTACCGGTTCATGCTTCTGCATGCCTCTTTGTGCAAAAGTCAGTTTCTTGTCTATTCTGCATATTATGTACACAAAAAAGAGACAAAATGCGTTTTTGCTTTATAAAGTATACATCTTACGACTTACGCCCATGCCACACAGGCACAACACTAACTTAATGAATGCTGCACTCACTTGTTTGTATGTTGTTACATGTCGCCTATGTTTGGTAATTTGCACGTCGTAAACGGACTATTGAATGAACTTGAGGACGACTCAACGTGAAGTCTTGAGTACCATGCAAAGTGACTGTATTTTGCACGCAAATTCCCAGGCTGAACGAGGGCAAGAGCTAAAAGACAGAAAGAATGAAGCTAGACGAATTTTTCTTGCACATAATTTGGTAAGCATTTGCCACTTCCTTTGATTTCACATGCGTAAGTCACATGAAAATCAGCAGAAGACGAGCTACAGGGCAAACAGGGACAGATGTTCTTGTTTCCATAATATTCTCACGCAGCGAAAATCACTTCAATGAAGAAAACCTAAAAAGTTCCTTCAGGTCTTTGTCATGGTTTTCCACTCACGTCATTCGCCGGAGATGCATTCAAAAACAGTATAGTTTACTTGTATAAAACAGTGCTGCCTTAACTTTACCTAAATTACAGGATGCTAAACGATTAACGCGTTGTATGAAGCGTATTACCCGTGGATTGTAACTAAACTATACTATAAACGCCATTGTTCTTCATATTATTGTCTCTGCTTTTTCCGTTTCCAGGTTCTCGGAAATAGAAGTAATTCGCTTTTTAGATCTAAAATTGGGCTTACACACATTTTCTTCTGAATTCTTTTGTTACTGTTCGCTGCTGTCACTTCTGGACACCTTTTAAACGTAACTTTACCGGTGGTATTCAATGCTATTAAATTATGTTGATCCTCAGATGAAACGACTTTTGAAACGTTAACACAAAACGTAGACAGTATTTCAACGGATTTTAAAAGCCCCCCCAAAAGACAGAACAGGTTAATTCAACTTCTTTGCATCGTACATAAATAAAGTTTCTGTTATGCCTTCTCATATGCGCCATTATACCATTATTATTTTGGGTAGTGCGTTGTAAGTTGTATTTCAGGACCAACTGTTACATAACATAACAATTAAAAGTTGAATTTATTTGTGGTTTGGTTTTTGTCATATCACGTTACATTCTACTGGTATATATTCTAGAGATGATGTTGATGTATAAATTGAGCTGATATTTTGCGGACATTATTTGCGGAATGTGCGGTTTGCAGTAATTTATCGTCTATAGTTAATGTTCAATGAAAAGACCTTGCTCTCGCATGCTGTATATAAAAAGCTTGAAACAGATTTTAAAAAAGAATTTTGTTGCTTTACTAACCAGTTCCTTGTTTGATTGGCATTTTGCGTAGGGAAGAGGTACAGACGAAAAGTTTTGATTAGTAGTAGCAATAAAGGTCTTAGCAGCATATCAAAGAATTGGGCTTAAGGCAATAGGCAATCCATTCTATAGATGAGTTAAAAATTTGGCATTGACGGTGGACTGTAAAGCTGAACTGTTCATTTGCATAATACAATCTGTGCTTTCTGAAGGTGTCATCCTCCTCCTACCTGATCCCATTTATCACGTCGCTGCACCTCTGATCTTCGTTGCTGCCTAATCTACTTCCTCCACAGATCAAAATCTCTAAACTAACTTACAATACACGCTGAAAACATGGAATGAACACGATGCTTCAGTGTTTGGCAGTCTTTGAGCATTTCGTTCAGATAATTTCAAAGTATTATTGTATTTTTTTTGCTTGTAAAAGGTCATATGAATAACTCATTTGGCTCCATTGGTGGCAAAATGCCAGCTCATTTAATCATTTGTAATTTGTAACATCATAATTGAAAAATTGAATTGGTATCGAATTTGAAATGAAATGTATTGAAAGCGAATAAAATTTTGAAAAACAAAAGGCAACGCATTTTATATGAACTACGTACGATTACGAGTGTTTTGTTGTGTAAGAGGAAAAACTACATAAAAACGTGCAGAGACCGGTCGCTAAATTCCAAATTTACGACTGGAACATAAAAATAAAGAATTGAAATGAAAGAGCAAACCAGAAGCTCGTTGAAGCAATCAAATCAACATGACATATTGTAACCTGAGAATTTTTGTTGTACATTTCTTACACCCCACGGTGGCAAATATTTCATATCTTTGCATTAGCAGGATCACTTTTAAAACGCCTCAACTCATGCTACAAAATTATACCAAGTGAGCAATGCAAAATGTAACATCACAAACAAAAGTTGTCCTTTTTCCAATGGACTACTAACGAAAGTTATTAAAATTGACCTTGAGTAAAAGAAACTCATTTGGCAAAATTGACCAAGCTCGCTGACATGCTTTGATAATTACTCTGAGTCCAAGTGTTTAAATCACTACTGTCATTTTGGCCAGTGGCAAAAATCCGATTGAACAATTTGTTTCTGGTCAGTTTTTGTTTGTCATATTTAGCATTCATATTGAATTTATATCCATTGCATACAAATGGAGTTTTTCTTTATTCTTCTAAAATTGAACATGTACCTTAAGACATTTCCATCATGTCAATTGACATTTTTGTGCGGAATACACTTGTTTCAATCGAGTTAAGGAAAAAATGTGAGCAGAAACAATCATGGTCATTGACAAATTAACGACATTGATTTTATTTATTGCTTTCAAATTAGGAGGATTGGTTTTTTCACTATGATTTTTTTTACAATTGAGGAAACATTCGGATCCTGCTGAGTTCTTAACAAAAAGCAGCTTACAGAAGGATTTGTTTCGGATGCTGTTTTTATCGCTATTTTGTATAACGAGACCTTGCGCAACAGTAAGATGTTAAAGGTATTATCATATCAGGTATCAAAAAATGGTGCACAAAGCGTTGGGGCTTTACTACTGAATTTTAATCCTTATTTTAAAATGATCAAAAATGCAAATTCTTATTGTTCATCTTCAAAAAAATGTTATGTCTATCATTTAAGTATACGCCATCTGACTCCTGTGGTTTTGTGCATTTGTGTTACAGCTTACAAGCTGAATTCATTCCTTTGTCTTCTCAGTTTGCTTTTGCTTACAGATCCAGTAAGAGTCCAACAGAAAACAACTTCTCCAGGGGTGGAAATACTTGTCTATGGGTCAGGAAGACGGCGCCGTCATAGGCAGCTCCCTGGAGCTTTCAAGACTGCGTCTTTCGTTCTTGTCTCACTTTGCCTCAACTTTACGTAATAATAATAATGCTTTTTGGTTTTTCTTTCTCATCCTTTTCTCGTTAGTGACTTCTGCTCTGATCATAATATCCTGTACAAGGTTACATTTATACGCTTACATTTTTTGAATTGCATTTCTGATCACAAAATTCATGTCACCATATTCTTCAATAATATAATCGATTAACAATTTTTATGTATGATAAATATTAAGTCGTTTTCGTGTTGCTTTCATATTTCAAAAGTCAAGTTACAGATTATTGTTTAATGTGTTCATGTCATGTTCTCTGTACTTTGAATCCGGAAGGAAGAATGATGAAATGTTGGAATTAGGGCGAAAACGTAATGCTATCATATGGCCAGACTGACCATTGACCATGTGTTCCGTGATAGAGAATGAGAGGAAGACGCACCACACCTGGTTCCCCGTCATTTTCTCACCTGTTATGTCAGTGTCAGCAAAACATTACATGCATGCTTGTCTGGAATAAAAAAAACTGCTTGCGACTTTGTGACACAAAGGAGAAGAGCAGTTTGATGTTGATGTACAACAAAGACGAGTGTGATTTGATTTGATTACCATTTTAATTAGGGTTTATTCGTTCGTTTTTTCTTACTTCATAAGGTCTTTTGTGGAACCATGTGGCATCTCAGAATTCCTTGGAAGTCATTTGCCAAGTCTTTTACACAGAGTGAATTTTATTGGCGTTCTTGTTAGGTGGAAATTGTTCAAGAGTGAATCAGAGTATATAAAAAGAGCTTTAGAGTATTTTGTAAGTTTGAAAATTTCAACTTGTTTGTTATTGAAGGTTGTAGCAAAGTCAAACTTTGTAAACTCAGTACGATGTAAGACTCAAGAAGTTCAATAGCACTCCAGACAAAGGAGATGGAAATGGAGTATACGTGATATTGATTTCGATCCTAAGATTTTCTCGTTTCTATGCTATAAGACTAAGATTCCATTCCGTGGGAGTGAAAAGTACATTTGACAATATGACAAGCTGTCATTGCCAATTGGGAATGTTGAACAAATAGCCAGTTTTGAAAATCTTACCCTGAAAAGAAGTCAAACTATCTACTTTCACTGTGTAGAGATTGGAACTCCAAAAACTGCTACCTTTATTTGTAACAGTAACAAGGATGATGACATGCCGTTGTGGCAGAGGTTTTTCAAAAACTAAAAAAAGAATAACGTATAAAGCCATAGTATGAAAAACAGTAAAGCTTCAGCTTTCCTTTCTCCCGTGTCATAAAGGTTCGGAGCAAGAGCTTTTTTTTGAAGTTTGAGTGTTCGTTTGCTAGCTGCCGGTGGATCGGATTTGGTGTCTTCAAACTCACTAAGATGACAAAGTAGAGACATTCATAATGGTAGTTCAATCAGTAAAAGTCGCTACAGAAAGAGCGAAAGGCATTCGACGCTTGGTGATGTTGAAGGAGTCGAGACGACAGGATTCGTGTTGCGTGACAAGATTTTCTTTCATCTTCCGTGACTCCATGGAGCCAGAAACAGAGCTGAACTGAATTAGAAGAACCCATCTCCTCACTTCTGCTCCCCATTCAAACCCTACTTTATTATGTACAAAGAAAAACGAAGAAGGAACGAGTCCCGCTTCCCAGCTTCCGTTCGCATCTTCGTCTTTTTCTAACACGAATTTTCCGTGACGTAAAAGTAAGTTGTACACTTCAGTGTAAGTTCTAGACTCTGAAGGCTTTATATTTTGCTAAAATCGTATACAGTAGCCTCCGCCTTTGTTAATGTATCATTTCTTCGCAACTAGTGTATTTTCTGTATGATAAAGGGACAAATACTACGAACAACTAACAACATTGTACATAGTTCATAGGCAGACGAAGAAACTAGAAAGCAGCTTTTGCAACCTACGCTACAACGGCAAAGTAGTTTTCTATGGCTTATTAGCCTCAAACACAATTATCTAAGTTGAGTGTGTTGTAATACATTGAAGCAAAAAGTACTTGATGTACAAAGTAAACCAAAATGAGAATAAAGTGCGTTTTCAAAGCAAAAGCCACACAGAGAATCATTCTTGTTAAGAGTTTCCAAACTTTCTGAATCAAATAGGTAAGCAATTAGTAGCAATTTGGTTCATATTGTGACTTTCCATTACGAAGATTTTCGCTTCCACTCCAGGGAGGGTTCGGGTCAACTAAAAGCCTCTTCTCGTTGTGGTCGTGTGTTTCCATTTAGGTATAGTTGTTATATATATTACAAGATTAAAGAATTCCAAACTGTTAATAAACATGAAATTTTAGAAGCTTTTGATCTAAAGTTGGAAGACATTTATCATAATTATATCATATATGTTAGAAAACGGACGATTTTTATATTACTATATAATACATATAAAGCTAAATGTGAGCAATCAGAAGATTCCTTTATTTTTCTCCCGAAAACTCGACTTGATCTCGATGTTATGACTAACAGAATAAAAAGAAGGAACAAGGCGGAAGAATTGGACTTATTTGGTGAAAAGAATGCAATCAACGGGGGTAAATCTTGACTCATCATCATCATTGTGAATGTGAGCAAACATTGGATGTACGTGTATCTGATCTGTGAGCCGAGACACGAGGACGGCACAAAGCCTCTGCATAAAGAATATAAATGAATCAGCAGACTATAAATCACATTAAAAGTGAAGCCTTTGACTAACACAGCGAATTTTCCCCCATAGTTTTTGGCACTCGGTTCTCAAAAGCCATTGCAACTTTTTGGGGTTCTTCTTCTCTTCATGAGATGGGAACAGTACAGTCTCGTGAAGCAATAGAAAAATTGCAACAACAGTGTCATATATCAATATCCGACGCAGACGGAATTTGATCCAAGTTTTCCGCTTGGGACACTTCTTTACTAATACTTGTATATTCTTTTCCTCCCTGAAATCGTCTCCAGACACCGAATAATACTGTAAAGACAATCTTTCTCGCTCTCTCAAACGGCAAAAGTCAATGTGACAACGGGGTCCAATTTCGTACTTACTAGAATAATTCCATTACTATCGTCTCTACACTTTAGAGATTCATTTCTGCTGAGTAGTCTCTTTATAAATGTTTATACAAACTTACAATTTGATAAAATTCCGTAATGAGATACTGCAGATAAACTGCTTCGCTGTATACAAAAGTGGCATTTGAATATAAATTCTTCCAATTTTTGAAGACACAGCTTGGAACAGCATCTGCTAAAGAAAGAAATGGAAAGATGCATTTTTTTATGTTTCCATTTACTTAACGTATTCCTATAACTCAATGGTTAATAGTGCAATAAAAATAAAGCTAAAACAACACAAGAAAATAATATCCTCATAAAAGATGTTATAAAGAAGTTACAAAGTGCATAAATATGAGGGAAATGACATCCATTCAAACACACATGAGGACTCACTCATCAAATAAATATTGTTGAGCTACAACTTTCAACTACTGCAATTCTATCAATGTTTTTCCAATGACAAATTGATATGTACTTGAAAGAAAAAGATGTCTTGAGACACAGGCTGTTGAGTATAATGTAAGCAATGCATTAAATGGCTCGTTTGCATGGTTCAAAGTTGAATTTTCCATCTCACAAGTCAAGTTCACATTTTTGAATGAAAATGACACGACAAAATAAACAAATAGCAAACATGAAGTGAACATCCGTGTGCGCATTGCAAATGATAAACAAACAAGTTGCAATAACCTTTTCAGTGCCATTTTGAAGAGATGATGACCATTTGCCCAGAATCATGTTTAGACGATTTTGTGATGTGATGTGCGTTGAGGAAATTCTTGAAAGTCATCCTCATCCCTTTAAAGATTTGCTAATGTTATGTGATTATGCATATGACGACCATTTCAAATTCCTTTGGATACATCATGAAATGAAATGACTCAATGAACAAAACAAGCATTACAAATAATAGATGATACGCATGTCTGTTGTATACATTTCGTACACTTAACACTGTACAACAAGAAGTGGGTCCTTCACAACTTTCGTGACCTATAATTTGCATTGTATGATGTATCTTTAATCACCCTTATTTAATATTCCAGTCGCACAAAGACACAAAGCGACCTTTTCCCCTTGGGTGTGAGGCAAACAGAGCTCATACTTACAAGATCTTTCGTTCGTCTCCTCTGGGATCAAAATGTTTGCATGGTTACATCTTCTTAAGACTATTGCCGTCAGCATCAAAAGCTTCTTCTACCGCTTTCATTTCCTTTCCTTCCCTTGTTCACAACACACGTTCTTGTCCCCAAAAATCCCTAGTGACAAAAACAGCCTCAGTTTCCAACACATTAGAAAAAACCCTCAAGTCTGCATTTATAATTTTCACCAACATTTTTTCAACTCGTTAAATCTTTTGTGTTGTGTATGTACGAGTGGCTCCAACATGCAAAGGGCAATTCCTCATCTGCTGTATATAAACAAAGGGCCGACGCCGACTCAATATCCCTTGACCTCATTGATTTGACTTGAAGCCTAGTTAACAAATAGTCATGCATGTAAATGTTGATTATAGATTATAGCGCATCGTACAACAGCAAAAAAGCTATAATATGCAACATTTACTTTAAAGTGCACGCAAGGAGCCATGAAGATGTATCGACGTTAACAGGCTAAGTGACAAGATGACAGCTTCCAAGAGCGTAAAAAACGGTAAATTACAATGTATGACTTTCGAGGAAAGTGTCAAAATCAACCACTTGTCTCAAATGATGAAAATATGATATTGATGTTGATTAGCGGGCTTCCATTACATTCAAGTCATCAGTGACTATTGATTCTTTGTTTTCCATTACATAAAATCTGTTTACCAAAAATACTGTTTACAATTTTTCTAAAATAAATGCAAAGCGTAATCATCATCGTGCTTTAGTAATTTTTTCTGCAGATTGTATCTATTACGAACAAGTTTTACATACTTTACCTGCTTTTGTTAGTTATTATTTTTGATTCAATATTCTTTCAATATTCATTCACATGGAATTTCAATTTAAAACTTGTGTTTTTAACAAATTGGATTCACAGGAGCAAATGCGTACGTAAAAGCAGAGTCAAAAGCTTGTAGAGAAACGACGTAAAGTAATAAATCGTAAGCCAACTTTTTGGGAGATTTGCACAAATGGGAATGGAGCAGAGATTCAATTCTCTGAACGCTGCTGAAAAGGCGGACATGTGAATGAACGAGAGTGGCCATTTATTTTCCTGAAGAGCAGTATTTACAAATTATGGCGACATCCAACTGTTTTCTATTACGGATTCAAAGGTCGTTCCATTCATATTAGTGAATTAACCTTTATAGTTGCTTTTCTGACATGGTGCCTTTAAAAATATTTTGGTCAGTGTTTCTGTGCAACTGTTCACACAAATGTTACTAGTTTCACTTGTCACTTCTGATGTCAAAGCTAATGTACCGCGCTGAGTTGTGGTTTTGTCCTTGCAGTTGACCCGAGGTGCATATTTATGCATATGCCAAAGTCATGTTGCGTATGTTTACAAGTATTGTTGTTACACTATGAAGAATGTACACAAGAGGAAATGAAGGTATGAAACACGGCACCGAGAACTTGAAGAAAATGATTATATATTCTAAATGAGATGAATATGTATTCATCGTCCATCGTTATAACATAAAGGATACACAAACGTGTCGACAGAACTGCAGGAGAACAGATTCCCATTTTCCGCACCACATCAATCTCACATTTACTGTCCTTTGCCTTGGTGGTCGACATAAATATTAACGTTTCATGCTACATTTGAATTTTTGCACATGTTAAAATATGAAAAGATAGTACTAAAATTGTTTTTGGTCAAAGGAAGCTCATGTACAGAAAAGACATTATACACACATTACACGCACTTGAGTTAAGTATATCTTCATAACGATTTGACTGTAATTAAAATCTATTTTGCTGAATGTGGGCATTGTGCCAGGCAAAAAACATTTTTTTTTGTATTTGCCATGCTATGCTGTATGTTGTCTGACAAGATATTTAGAGTCGAGGTACTAATGTTAAGGATGAAGACATTCATCAACAAGTCTAAATGGCACGACGGAAAATGTGCTTCGTCCAAACTCTCAGCGCTGCAGCCATTTAACCTTCTAAAATGACAGAGAGAGATTCTGTGAAGAGCCAAAATAAATGGGCAGTGGCTAATGGCAAAGATTTAATGACAGTTCGTAAACGCACAGTAATTAAAAGAAATTGAGATGTATAGATGTAGGAATAAGTTTATGGAAACCACGCATAGCCACAACTACTTCATTCATTTCTAAATAGTACGTGAAGGAATGGAGAGTTAGAACAGTGAAAAATGCCGAATGTAAAAACGTTAAAGTCGGTTTGCGTGTATAGCTTTTAACATTTGTGGAAAAATTTAATAGGACAAAAATTGAGTTTTAAATTATCCAGTTGCAGAAGTCATTGCGTGTTTTCTTTGTTTACATTCTGTGCTGGGACTGACCCAAGCAAAAAAAACTGGCATTTGTACTCCGGAACAATTAAGAGATAATATAATATGAATAATTTGAGAGAAGCTCGGGAACTTTGGCCTCTTGGTTACATTAGAGGTGAATGAATTTAAAATTTTTGGGAAAATGAAAATTGCTATGTAATTGTAATACCTTGAAATTACAACATGAGAGTTGAACTTCTGGAAAGTAATAAAGAAAATGAAAAATTGAATTATGATCTCTGTAAAGTGAAAAAATATACCTACATCATAACAAAAGGTAAAATAGTACGTGTGCATTATTTCGTCATGAAATGATGCGTAGGAGCCAGATAAGTCATGGCATGTAAAGACAAACAAAGTCAAAGTCGACTGTCACTGAATAATTAAATTGACTGCTTGTTGGAATGCTCCAGGCCGGAAATGGCCTATTTTATTTTGTTGGGAAATCTCATCCCCTTGATTCTTTAGTTTTTGAGTG
>JABASF010002982.1:0-12085 GCA_019776145.1 Harlomillsia oculata
CTGTATCCATCTGCAGCTGTAACGAGTCAATAACTACAATTATACATATTTATGAAATGTAATTTTGACTTGACGGTGTTAAAAAAAACTTGTTTTGGTACTTTCAAACATGCTTATTATAGTTTTTATATCCAGTTATGCACGTATAAAACATGTACATTGCCCGTGAACGATCTGTGAACACTTCAGCTCAGTGAACAGAACTGTAAATATTTCGATGTGAGTAAACAGACCCACGAACCGCAAAGCTTCCGGTGAAAGCAAACTGGGCTTTTCCAAAGTGGCAATGTATGTTTGAGAAAAAAAAGAAGAAGCTTAACTTTTAGTATGAGCATTGGTGACTTTGATACTCGAGCGTGTGAGTGAGCTTCATGGAATGAGTTATGACACAAACTCAGAGTGGAAGCACACACACAACCGAGTTTACTTTACATGACTTTCATTCCACAGTGGTGAAAGCATTCTCACGGTTCCATGCCTCATTCCCCAACATACGCCTGAACGTTGACAACGCTTTTTCATCCCCATTTTTGTCTTCTTTTACATGGAAATGTTTTACATTACAAAAACAGAGGAAGAGCACAAAATAAAGGGAGATGTTCCGGGGTTTTTGGTATCTTCATCGTCCGACAGTGTCATAGTATTCGCAGTATTGATATGCACAATATGGAAAGTGGCTTGGGCGAGCATCAACTCGACAAGATATACCGTAAATGTCGTAGTATGTTTGCAGTAAATATGCTCCCGTCACATGTGCTGTGGTTACGTAAACATACAAGGAAGCTTTTTCACGTTTATATTACGCCCGAGTCAACAGCAAAAGATTTTTTGGTCGAAAAATGAGTGCACATCGCAAAACAGAATGGGATGCTGTGGGAAGAAGACATGAGCTTATTGATTTATGAGTAAAAATCTGCGTAATAAATTATTCACGAGAGACATGTTTTATGTGATGCATTAGCAACTATCACTTCCTCATAAAGTTTCGTATGTACTGCTGCATTCTGTTTGATGAAAGTGAGAGATTACACTTTTACTTTCCTCTTGTTGTTACATGCAAATGCATCATGAAATCATTATGTTCAATTTTAGTGTTTTTGACAGGAAATTTGATACCAAAAAGTGTTTCCTTTGTGATGTGTCCAATAAATAATCGCGGCCTGGTTTTCAGAATGCATTAAATAATCGTCCTTGTTATAAAGTAGTAATGAAAATCTGTTGTTTTTGCAGTTACTCCAGTTTGTCTCGTCGACAGCGGTGTGACAGTCGGCGCGTCGAAAGGTGAAAACATTGGACTTCGTTGTGCGGTGAAGTCCAATCCGACAGCTTTTCGGTTCGAGTGGGAGTTCCATGGAACGGGTGACAATGTGAATGTGATTCCCGACGGGAAGACGGTGTCCCAAGAGGACTTGTCCCGATTCTTCTTCACGCCGAAGAGTGACTCCGAATTCGGCACTTTCCTTTGCTGGGGAAGCAATGAGATTGGACGACAAGTGCAGCCGTGTGTCTTTCACGTCGTGGCCGCAGGTTCGCTGCCAAACCTAATTTGTCTCATGTGTTATACAGCTCTATCAGTCAAGGACGACTGACTTTCCTCCAATTGAATTTCATTACTTGCTTTTGCTATTTCACTTTCTTCCTTTAACTACCTTTTCCCTTTACCACAGTACACAAATCAACTGTTCCAGTCTTTCTGCTTTACATACTCAAGTGACTTTTGTATGTCTTCTTTGTAACATACACACATCTTCATAGATACTTCCCATTACCCGCTTTCGCTTTCCATACCCGAGTTTTAGGAGCACACTAAAGCATCAATCAATCCTAACACTCTCCATATGATGATTCGCCCAAGCTCTTCAAAGCAATTGACGGTGTAGAAAATAATGCATTTCTCAGTATATAAGCAAAGTGCCGGAATCGGGTAGATTTTCCTTAACACTACCCATTGCACCCGCTTCGGGTTGA
This sequence comes from Harlomillsia oculata, assembly GCA_019776145.1. Taxonomy (NCBI): domain Eukaryota; kingdom Metazoa; phylum Arthropoda; class Collembola; order Entomobryomorpha; family Oncopoduridae; genus Harlomillsia; species Harlomillsia oculata. The sequence goes on from JABASF010002982.1 coordinate 1,969, forward strand.
AATGAGACCAAGCAAAGACTTGATTCGTTCTTCCACACTGTATGATAATTTAAATAGCAAACCCATTTCTCTCGCTGAGTAGTGACACTCCAGGCTTTCATCCACTTCACAAACATGCATGACCACTTTTCCCTCCTGCACGCATCTGTACATAACTTTGAATAGTAAATGAATTGCTACCGTATGCAATCCTTCAACCTGAACTTTGCCATGTATCATTAATCAATCTAACAATTGACCAGAGAGAAAAAGTGATGGAACACGTTTCCAAACTTACACTCCTCCGTGTTGGTAATCCATACCCTCCGTTAATTTATAATGTAACATGAACAACGCTCATCTGGTTCAGCAATTACACCTTACAGCGACGACGAGCACGACGACCAAAATTGTAACGTTCCCCGTAGCCTACAATTCCAAAAGTGCAAATTACCTTTGGAAATTGCAAAATTATAGATTAAAGCAACTCCTAATAATTTCACGACGTTACCAAACAATGTCAGCCATTTTTTTCTGAACTTTCCCTTTTTGGCAAATGTTGTTTTTCTACCAAAAGACACTAAAATGCTCTCGTAATACTCCAAAAGGGGAAAAGGGAAAGCCATATTTAACAAAGAAGACAAAGCAGCACTCTTCTTTTATCTTTTTCAACACTAATTAATCTTTTCTACTAAACACTATGTAAAGACACTACGAAACTCATCTTTCAAGCTGCATTCCAATGAAATGAGATCTAAAATGAACCAAAATAACAATTTATAGCTATAATTTCGTATTAAAATGCTTTTGTTAATNTAGCTATAATTTCGTATTAAAATGCTTTTGTTAATGTACTCACTATCGAGTCAAAATTTTTAACGCTTACTCACCACATTTCGTATGTTACGCTATCGGATCATTGGGAACAAGGGTGGCGTGATTTATAGTTGTGCGTGCCTGCGTCCATCTAGTTTAATTTAAACGAGTCTTAGTTGACAGCTCTGATTAGGTTCAACAAGGTGGGTACCAAGCTGAATGCGAGGGCGAGAAGTCAGTGAAAGTTAAAATTCAGGGACTGGGTAACTGAGTGAGTACCGAACATTGAAACTTTGTAACTCAACTATATACACAGAATTCTTCAATGAAAAGATTTGAAAACCGGAGAACAGTAGAATTAACGCAGGCTATTTTATGATGACTTTTATTATGTTTATAAAGATTATTCCGTGTATTATTTTAATGTTAGGGTTGTTTTGATGCTACGAACTTTTCGTTTACGCATCAACTGATTAATCCGTTTTCCTGTGTCTGTTCTTTGTGATTGTCAAAGATTTAAAAATTATACATATTCGTGATGGCATTAATGTGTGTAGGTTGTAAGAAAATGATATTACGTTTGGTCCGTTTGTTTAATGTGTCTCAAAGATGGAAACTGGATGAACATTTTGATATTTTGGTAAAGCTGGAAGCTTTTGTCAAACTTACAATTTTCAGTGGAACAAGTGTACGTAGTACAAGAGAAGGCTCAGTGAAAAGTGGAAAACAAAAGGTCTCGGGCTATAAATAGAGTGTAGGCGTGTTGTGTAGTAGTATTGCATAAATAGAATCACAGGTGAGTCATTCCATTAGCGGGAACAAAAGGACAAAGTTTCCCAGAAGCTAGGAGAAAAGGGAAATGTGAGTTGGTTGTGCTAATGCTTCACTAAGTTTTTGGCTTGACTACTACTAGTTTTTGGCAAATATCGGAGCGAGGAAAGCGAATAGAAGTTGAAACTTGTCTCAGAGGAAGTGTTGGTTTAATTACCGTCGCAATGCTGTCAATCGCCATCCTTTTCTGTTCCTCTTGCTCCTTTTGTGCACATGTTGGAGGAAAGAGCTTTTGTGGCTATGCGTAGCCATGTTCCTTCCCTGTGTTTCCTACACGTCTCACTTTCATTTTATATTGACATAAAATTGTGTGCGCAAACACTAATTACACTCGACTTTTCCCTCGACAGTGAAACCGCATCCACTGGAAAATTGCAGTGTGGTCAATCAAACGGCGACGATGATTCACGTAGAATGCAGCAGTCATAGGGAACTCCCGTCTATTCCGGACCAACCCTTGTTCCGTATAATGAATGAAGATCCGGATAACGCACATCCTCAAGATCCTGCTCAGTATGGTCTCTTCCCAGAGTATTACGTGATGGAGGTTTGGGACCTTAAGAATCGTTCAGTCCGCCGAAATTTGAGTGCTGAAGCTCCTGTCTTTGTCCTCAAAGGACTTGTGCCCGGGTCTTCTTTGAGGTTCACGTTGTACGCCGCCAATTCACATGGCAAATCGGATCCAGTCGTCATCGACGCAGTTGTGGCCGGTGATGCCGAAAAGCAAACATTGGGTAAGTTGTAAACTTCCTTCCTTCAACCATTCCATTCTCTTCATCGTAAACGTATAAATAACAAGAACGAGATTTTCCAGATTCAGTCGTCACAAACCATTTCCGGCTGACTGATTGTAGCGCCAATCCATAACTCGGTCGTTCCTTCCTTTCTCACAATCAAATTGTTATGTTCTGTTCGAAGTTTATGAACAGCATTCTTAGAAATATTTGCTCTCAGAAAAATCAGATGAATATAATGGCATTTTAGCGTATGTAAGCAATATTACATAATTTTTTGAGGAATATGGTTTTGCAGGAAGTGAAGTAAATAAAAGCATGATTGAATTTCTTTGTACCCTTATGCAAAAAAGAGACAAAAGGAAACGCCGGAAGAAAGCAACGGAATATAATAGCATGAATGACTGCGTGGAGGTTGCCCTGCTGTGGGTTGGGTTTTTGGCTGGCTCACACGCAAAAAAAGGATGAATGGAAATGAATGCGAATAAGTTCAAACGACGGCCGTCACTTTCTCTGTAGAGAAAGGATGAGAAGAAGGCGGGTTTCTGCCCGACCTTCCTCCTTAGTCGGAATAAATGGAATTAGGAAGAGAACAGACGAGAAAGAGAGAGAGCGAGAGAAAAGTAGGGAATTTATGATCGAGTGGAAGGAGAAATGAAGCAGCCACTGCCACCACCACAGCAGTGTGCCAGCCAACCCGCCGAGGAAATAAGTACACAAGAAAATGAAAATGAAATGGGCATGGGGAAAACGAGAAAGTGAGGAAGTGAAAGTTCTTTAGGCGACAAACAAAATGTGGAGAGACGCCCATCGTCTCCTTTTTGCTGTTTAGTTTTAGACTCGATGCTTTTATTCATTAACTCACAAGGCACTTATATAAATTCTCTACGTTTGTTAAAACGAGTTTTGTGAAATGACGAAATGAGCGGATCCGAATGCATTTTCAGTCTTTTCACCCCTCGGTGATGCGATAATTTCGCGTATCTTGAAAACGTTTTAAAAGACATTCCTTTTAATAATTTTAATCCTCTTCGTGAAATGTTGGTTTCTTTTTAACCTTTTTGAAGTCATGTGTTCTCGTGTTCTGTATACGGAATTTAGTTTTGAAAAACCATTTGTCTTTAAATGTGTTGAATGTTGAAACTTTTAAGCCGAAATTCGTGATGTAAAGTCACCAAGAAGCATCATGTTAGACTAACGATTTGTTGTGTAACGTTTAGACGATGCTGTACGATGACTTTGCCACTTGTAAGCATCTGTGGAATTTAAAGCCAAAGGAAGCGTAAGAAATTAGTGAGACCACGTTACGCATAATACTCACTTCATTAAGTGAGTTTCCCTTTGATTTCTCGGAAAATCCTAAAGCCTGTTTCGGTGAAAAGTAATATTAAAGAAGAATCGTTGTGGAATTGTACACAAAAGAAAACAGGATGTTGATTCTTTCAATTTCTGGTGCTGTGTGAGCGTTAGCTTACTTTGCGTTCCAGCTGAGTTTTGAAAGTGAAGAGGGGAACGAAAGAGTCTTTTCAGAATAAGAGAGAGAGACGAGCACCACATTAATTTACCATGGAATTACTCTCCCTGAACTATTATATTAGCCGTATGTATTGCTAGACCATTTACTAGGATTTTGTGCTAGTCAGCTTACAAAACACAACTTAGGAACAAAACGACAACCATTTTCTCACTATAAAAATTTCGTGTTGTGTGCTTTTCCTGCCGTCCTGCTCCAAGGCATGAAAATGTTCAAGTGCTCTTACAGCTCGTTCAGTTTGCCTTCAAGCCTATTCTGTCCTTTTTGGTTTTTCTCATTTTGGGTTGTGTGTAAACCTACGTACACCAAGACTTAAAACCCACAAGACTCGAAAATGTCTTTCCCCTCTACACGCTCATTCTGCTCTCTCAAATGACTCATGTCAATGTTTTACAAATGAGCTTTCACTGCCACCCGCGTCACATAAAACTGAGGATAAACTTAAAATGGTCCATTATCAATATTGTTTGCCATGAGAAACAAACATGTGGGGAGCGAAGACTACGACAACGACAACGACAACCATACATTATTGTTCCGACAATGTCATGCGACAAAGTCCTTTATATAATTGTGATACCTTCGTCATTTGTTCTCTTTTCTCACTTTAAGATGTAAAATCCGGATACAGTCGAAATTTCATGCTTAATAATCATTTAATGATCTCAGTGAGCGCTATTTAGTGCAGAAAGAGTCGGCATTGTTTGCAGAGGAAGCCTGAGATGAGATGATGATGAATGATGTTCAATTCGTCTGGAGGTGAAATTGGAAGATGAAACATCTCAAAAAGTGATGGCTTTGGACAGATGATTTTCTTCTTGGACTTGACAATAGGAACAATAGAAACATGGCATTGTGGCCTGACACGCAAAAAGAGACAGCGATGATTGGAGATGCTGATTCTTTCAGTGGTGTAATAATGATAGCAATCGTAAATGATGAAAGAAGCATGCTTTCAGAGTGAAAGATGGAATTTCTCTTTCATTCCTCCAGTGATGGGTTTATGAGGAGAATCGCACTGATAAGAAAGAGAATGGGTGGTGCGGACACTGCTGCTTTTTGGATTACCGCTACCAATGCCACTGATTCTTTACTTCCTAGTGTAGTAACGTTCATTCCGTCTTTTTGGTCTTAGCCTCTCCAAGTTCTTTAGTTTTTGGTACTATGAGTACAAATATAGTACTTGGGATTGTGTTTGTATTTGACCAAAGACGCCAAAGAGTATAAGTATAAAGTAAAGTCTGGGAGGGAAAGATACGTTGTAAGGGCTGGGACTTTGGTAGGCTTATGGGAATATGTGCGTCTGAAGATCTTGGGCTTGAGGGACCACAACCACATCATCATCAGGAACGAAGCAAGCAAACACATCGCATCTTTTGCTGCGGCATCTTCTTGTTGTGTCTGCGTGTGTGAGGAAGGAACAAGGGAAGTCGGCACGGAACACAATGGAGTTTTAGTCTTTTGTTAACCACGAAGAAAAGGGCGCTTTCCACATTAATGCCAATATATTTCCTATCTATTTGCAGTTTATAAGCAATGGGTCCCCATTGTGTTCGCCCAACTTCCTTATTGCACTCTCCCGAGTCATTTATCAAAAAATGAATATCATCTGGGAGAATAAAATAGACGTTCTTTTCTCTCTTCATCCTGTAACCATCTGTACTTTTCCCGTGACAATGATGTTGTTCAAAATCTAACAACAAAACAACAATAACAATTTAATACTAATACATTAGAAAGTCCAAGTGACATGGTCAAAAAAAACAGTTGACCTCTTTGTGTTCATCGTGAAATTGCGAACTGTATAAGAATTTTCTGCAATCACATTTTTATATAGCTCAACAGTTAGCTCGTGTAATGAAAAGAATTTTTGCTCCCAATTTCTCCAATTTTCGTTTCAAAGTCTGAAGAAACTTCAAAATGTGCAATCAAGCGCATTATTTACAGTTTGAAAGATGACAGAATTTTTTTCTGTATAAATCATTTGGAACATAAAGGCAACTGAGAAATTCAATATACAGCAATTCACCATTCAGTTGCAAATTTAAAGCTCAACCGACCGCTGCAATTTACTATTGAAGATGAAGGCTTTTGTGCCATTGCATTTAAGTTCTTTTTACGTCTGAGTTGTGTCATCATCTGTTCTTCTCACATCTTCTTTTTAGAAGAAAAGAGAAAGACTGTCAAATTCAAAGCAAAACTTTACAAATTCTTTTCGCAAAAGACAGAACTGGTAACAACATGGTAAAAAAGGCTCTTACATGCTCCACTTTTCATTTTTTGTCACATGAGTCGTTGACGTAGTTTTTCCCGAAAAAGATGGTTTTTGAGAGATGCAGTTCTCATACGTATTTTTCCAGTGCGGAAAAGTTCAATCATCATCATCATGACTAAAAGAGGACCATAACCATTTATTCTTGGCCGGGATGCCGATGCCCTTCGTCACGAGTCGATTTCATCTTGATTCCATTTCCTTAGTGTTCTTACAATGCACTTTCCCCTTTCGTTCACGCCTTGCACTTCAATTTCCCCATTTCCTCTTAACACGAACTCGATCGGGGATCGTCCTTGAATTTTTACAACGTCACTTCCAATATTTTTTGCATTGTATATTTCAAAAAAGGGAAAAGTCATGTAGGAGAAAACAAGATTGGAAAATGCATGATGCATAATGTGAGTTTAAATGACAATTCCTGACGGGAAATGCAACCAAGAAAATGGACAACTTTCTGAAGGATGTGTCCTCATCATATTCTTGGTCGGATGACTAAGCCAAAAACGACTTGCTTTCCCCGTTTGCTTAAGCTGAACGGTGCAATTTGTTGTCGGATCTTATCTCAGCATTGCTATTTCATGTGTCATTCATTCCCCTTTTTTGCTTGCCCTTATCACCCCTTGTCATCGCGGACTACACACTTTTTTTTACTTCAGCTGAAAAATGCTTTTCACTTGTCAGTATCTTATCCGGGTACATTTTTCCGTTCACGGGCTCTCTTGTAGGTACCCGCAGGATTTTTCTGGGATTCCATTTCAGTTCCTGTGGGGTTCATAATTAGAATTAAATGAGCTACTTGCAATGTGACTTGATAAGAAACAAACCACAGGAATTTGACAGGTTCAATTTCCCATTCAAGGGTGCACTCATTTCGTCCATTTGCGTGTAAATTACCTAAAAATTAATTAACAGTTTTAAACAGACGAACTTAAACAGAAACGCTTATTGAATCACATATATTTTTCTAGAATTGCAAATGAATTTTTGCGATGTTTGTCTTTTAGTCGTTTTAGTTCTACTTTCAGAAGCAGTTTGGTAGTATAACCTTTTTATTATATTTTATTACCGTATTTTCGACTGCAAAAATAATATAATACCCGGTTTTTAAGTTTTTCCTCGTTCTAAATCTAAACTGGGACAACACAAAGTTTCTTTCAGTTTTTAGACAAGGGAATTTCAAAGAGATTTAAAATCCCTTCGGCATGAGTTGATGTGACAGGGACTGAATTCTCTTTAGTACTTATTATTATTTGTGCTTCCGTCTGTGGAGAAGGGGTGTGAGTAAATTGCAAACCATTTAGGGTTATACTTCGCTGTTTACTGGTTTTTGCGTGGATACAGCCGCGTTTTTGGAGAAAAGAAAGGGAAAAGGGCGATCGAGTAAATAGATGAAAGTTGTCGACCTAAAAAGAAAGTACGGGATTTTCGGCGTCTTTTTCTGGTTGCAACCGACAGCCCCAGAAGATTCCAAGACACTCTGTCGTGAAAAGGAAAGCAATGGGAACATTTTGCTAAACACAAAGCTGTTGTGTTGCTGTGCGGCGTATAGGAAACGTACGATATAGTTAAGTAGAGGTAGTAGATAAACTAAAGTATATAGTTACAGTTAGAGACACTTGAAAGGTATTTGAACTAAAGGTAAAAAACGACAACGAGGGAGAGAAAGGGCAACACGGAAGAAAGAGACGGAGAATCAGTCTGAGAAATCAGTCGCCGAAGGTGGTTTAGCACTGAATGTGTATTGTGTCGTTCTGTAAGTAAAGGGAAAAAAGGGAATAAGGAAGACGCAATTTAAACTGATTGGATTGATAGGAGCAAGTACGAGCCAAATGGAATTTTTCCCTTTGGTGGCCGTCGGAGTGGGCACAGCGTGCGTTGGAACTCTCGTTTTGTTCGCTCTCGCCTTGGTAATTCGGTCGAGACGACTTGGAATGCGTCCGGTGCCGCGGACGTCCAATGGCCATGGACCACCTGCCCAGACATGTGAGAAACCCAGCAACAATGCTCATCATACTTTGATACAGTCTACCGGTCTTATGGCCATGACACGGTCGGGCAGCAATAACAGTGCGGGGAAAGCAGGTTACAGGGCAATCCCGCAAAGTAAGAATGAAACGGATGCTAATCCTGATATCATTCCTGGTGCCAATGCCAAGACCTACTCTTCAGGTAATTAGTCTAATTTCTACAAAGTATAGATTGACATCATTTTTTAAACATTTTGAACCTGCACGTTCTTGAAAATTAGGTTGAAACATTAAATGTTTGTTTTGCTTCCTCCCTTTATTCATATATACAAGAAAGTATGATGATAAATTGAATGCATGCAGATGTAGTCTTGTAGTGTTGTTGTCGCTTCTTCATCGTACTAGTTTGGGCTTTGAATTGAGTTTGGCATCATTTCTCCAGTAGTGACTCTGCTTTCTCATGATTTACAGATTACAAAGCAGAGGAGACGCAAAGGACTCTGCCTCGAAAGAAGGAAGTTTTTATGCCCTTAGCTTCTAGTGTGACTTCGCCCGAAACTTGTCATCAACAGCAGCAGCAGGCTCAGCAGTTGTCCTATGCCCATAGCCTTCCGCGCCAACTGGGACAACAACATTCTGCTGCTCTTGCCCATCACCAATACCCACATCCGCATCAGCAGCAGTACCCGCCACAGCAGCCACCTCCGCCTCACTACCATCATCAGTCTCTTCATCATCATCAAAAGCCAACTTTTGTCCCGAATGATTACTCTCCACCTTTCCTTCATGTTGGACATCCTTCGGCTCCCAGCGATTTCAATACCATTTATATCCGTGACAAACTTTTCCATGACAGTGACATCCCGGAAAGTTGTGTCTAACGTCACAAAGACGACTCATATAGATGACAAAAATCCTTGTGAAAAAATCAAACTTTTACTACTATATATCGGTGTAGAATACAACGGCGCAAAAAAGGCAAAGGCCAAAAAAGTGACTGCAGTGGCAGTGACGGTGATGTGAAAGTGAACTCTCTCCTTCATTTTTCTCTGGAAAAAAGTTGAGACCAAAAAAAAACGAAAAGCAGACTAGAAACGCTGAACAAAAGGGCGCGTGGTGCTGCTTACTTCCTGCTGCTGTGAATATATGTGAAAATCAGTCATTCGTTCATTTCATATCAGCAAACAATACACAACTTCCACGCCTTGATGTCAAAAAGGTATTACGTGGATGTCTGGAGTCTGGAACCGTAGCAATTAAACCCACGTGGATCAGCGACCTTACAAGTTTTCTCTTTTCTCTCTCCTGCCCCACATTGACTTTTCCGCGACATTCGTTTGTTTCGGATGTTGTTGATCCCGATCCCATATCATGACTCTTTTTGTTAGTATAAAAACGTGACGCCATGACAAATGTGTGTTACCATTTTACCATGTCCTTTAAGCGGGAAATGCCCATTTTTGTACTGTGTGGAATACCATTGGCGTCGGAGTCGGAGCCAAAATATTGGGAGTTCCTTTTCAGGTGTTTCCACACTCTGCTGCTGCTAAAGTTCCAAGAAAATATTCTAAAAATTATTTAAAAAACAGAACTGAATGAACATTTTGAAAACTTGTTCATCAACAATCAAAATCATATAACTTTGTGTTTCGTGTGTATTCTTGTGATTGAAATCTTTGAGATGTCATTTCGTTATTGTGGTTGGTTAATGCCTTGATGCCGTGACACAGTTTAATAATAAAGTTATTATTATTACGAATATTAAACTGTATAAAGTTTTGTGGTTGTATGCTTTCAAAAATACTATCAAACAAATTACATAGTTTTTAATTGAAAATATAAGTAAGAACGGAATTCACCTTGTATGACAATGTTGTTTTGGAATTGGAGTATGCGCTCTTTGCAAATAAAAAGTGCAAAGTCAGTATTTTTGTGTGTTAGTATGACAGAAACATACGAGCTTTTCGACATGAGAGTCAGA
>JABASF010002983.1:0-12081 GCA_019776145.1 Harlomillsia oculata
TGGGAGAAGGTCCGCATTGGAATGCAGACAAGGAAGAAATGCTCTACGTTGACATCTTTGGCAAGGCTGTGCATCGCTACGTTCCCAAAACCGGTGAAAATGCTAAGGTCATTGTTGGTACGTTCCGTTTTTTTTTGAACAATCAAATCCTATCATATTCTGTACATTTGTGCACATCCTAAGTCCTTGTATGGGTTTTATCGTATTTAGAAGCCGGACCGGTCTCTCTCGTCGTTCCTGTTGAAGGTCACCCGAACAAGTACCTTATCACCGTTGAGCGTGACGTCCAAGTTATGGAATGGGATGGCAAATCCGCAGCTCCAACTAGTCTCAAGAAGCTGTACACTGTCGATGATCATTGCACCACAAACCGAATCAACGATGGCAAATGTGATCCACAAGGACGTCTGTGGGCCGGTAAATCTTGTAATCATACGCTCATACCGTGCAGAATGTAAAATGCAGCTATGCAACATTGAATCATGCAAAAATTCCGAAAATGCACATTTCTTATTTCTAGGAACAATGGGCTACGAACCCGCTCCCGGTAAACTGGACTCTAAGAAAGGAACATTGTATAAATTCGATTTTGATGGGAGTGTGAGCAAGCACGCTGATCAAATTGACATTGCCAATGGTCTTGCCTGGACTGGGGACAATTCAATCATGTTCTACATTGATTCCTTCTCTTATCGAGTGGATGCATTTGACTTTAATGCTGATAAAGGATTGCTAAGTAAATTAATCACTATCGGATTAATCTGACGATGATGTATGTAATCCACCTTCCATTTGAGAAAAAGCATTAATTTCATACATACATATCTAATTAGGCAATCGACGCCCAGCCTTCGATTTCAAAGCTAATGGAGAAGAAGGTATTCCGGACGGAATGACGATTGATGCAAATGGGAATCTATGGGTGGCAGTTTTTGCGGGCAAACGGGTATCTACTATAGAAACTGATTAGATGATGACGGTCCTGTGATTTCTGAATCCTCAACTTTGAATTTGATTTCCTGTCCTCAGGTAATTCACATTGATCCGAAAGTAGGGAAGAAGATTGGACAAATTGATTTCCCCACGACTAACATGACGAGTGTGGCTTTTGGTGGACCCAATTTGGACATTTTGTATGCTACTTCTGCTGAGCATTTCTTGTCTGAAGAAGATCTTGCAAATCAACCAACGGCTGGTGCATTGTTCAAGGTCACCAATGTGGGGGCCAAGGGTCTTTCCGCCGGGGTCAATTACAAGGGACCCATTTAAATGGTTTTTCTGTCACATTATTATAAAGTAAAGATTTGAAACAAGTTGCAATCATGACGATTGGTCCCTTCTGGTAAATGATTAGAGACTACTTCATAAAATCTGCAGCTATTATTAGAGAAAATCATAAACAATAATGTTGATTTGACGTGGGTACAAAATCATAATAAATGTTTTATTTAAAGAATTAATAATCAATTAACAATCGTTAGTTTCTGAAGATTCAAGTTCGATTTTGATCAGATTTTTACAATATAATTACAATTTACAATCTAAAATACAATTTAGTTGACGCTTCTGAATCGTATTTATGACTTTACAATTTCGTTAGCTCGTAATGCTGAGACAAATGCCGATGAATTCTTCGTAGTTGATCGTAATGACTCCGTCCCGATCTTGATCTAATTCCCGGAAGGCTCCCGTAATTGTCTAAAAAATACAATGTTTTTTAAACTTTCCAAAACATCTTTTAAAAATTCAAAGCCGAGTTCATACAGATTAAACTCACGTATAAAACGACGCAACATTGAATAAAATCATCAAACGCTAGTTGACCTTTCTGCTGTCTATCGAACTTGAACAGCATGAGGTTTACGATCCCGTGACTCAACCGGTAACCGAAAGTGGTGAGAGCAATTTCTAATTCGTTAACATCGATGAACCCGGAATTGTCACGATCAAAAGCACGAAAACAATTTTGCCAATCGATAACGTATTTCCAAAGAGCCCCGAATTCTTCCAGGCGAATTGTTCCAGCGCCTCGTCGATCAAACATATCTGGAAACCGTCCGGATAAATTGTATTACTTTTCAATAAAATACAGTTAGGCTAACTTTGGCGTCTGCTATGAAGTTTTAGTTGGCATATCTACGACACGACGACGGTTCGTTACAATTTTTTAATTAGTTTGATTAAACTTACTAATCATTAATTTCACAGTACTCGGATTAAAGGGAACCCACGTTCCGTTGGATAATGCGGATTGCAGCTCAGTAACGTTGATTTCCCCATCACCGTCTTTGTCGACACTATCCAGAAAAATAAATGATTAATGAATCTATCGACACAGTTCAATGACTGTTAGCGACTTTTGGAATTAAAATGCGATCTTGACTCACGTGTGAAAGATACCCGCTAGCTCCTGTGGACTGAGCATACCGTGAGTATAAGTCATGATGAGCTTTGACAATGATGATGGCAGGTATTAATGAAGTTGTACAATATCAATTTGAGCTCAGATTCGTTGCGAATTAAAAAGAGATTAATCTGCGACTGAAAAACGTTCAGAATCTGCGAAGATGCTGCTGATTCAAGAAGCAACACGTCGACTAGAGAGAAGAGAGAGTGTACGAAATGCATAAAACGAAAGGAGAAGAGTCAGTTACAGCTTTCTATTAGTCTTATATCCGGTTGAGGACCAGAAAAGACGTAAGAAGAGAGTATAGCACTAAACCGTAAACGTAAGAACCATCCCGTGCCGAAAACCCCCGTCATCCCAGTTTTTGCACGAAGCCAAATACCCGGGACGGGGGGGAATTCCTGCTTTTCACTCTTCTCATGCACTCGAATCGTACGCTTTGCGTCAACTCGCTCAGTTGCGATTGTGTATCGTATGAATAGAATCGACCGAGAGACAAACACTTGAAAAACATTGTGTTATCCTTCGAAATCAACGGTTTTCGCTATTGTGACACATACGTGATGTTGCGATAACGAACCAAGCTTTGCTTTCCTTCTTTGAATGATTTGATGACGACAGCAGCAAAATGCAAAGTTTTATTGATCAAACGAAGGAAGGATGAAATCTGAAACATGATTTACATGATACATGAGGATGCGAGCTAGAATTTCCTGTGTGTTGTGTGAATATACAATTTCTCTTAATTTCGAATGATTTCAAATAAGTATGAAACTGGCAATCCAAACATGAAAAAAACAAGTTATATACAATCAAATAACCATTTATTGAAATTTGATAGATATCCAAACCAAGAAAAGTGTAAGGAAACTCGACCAAGTTATTCGCCAAGCTTGATTTATCCTGCATTTTGCACATAATAATCAATAAATTATTACAAAGTTTGTTCGGGCGTCGATTACTTTGGTCGTTTGATTCTGGAAGCCATTTATAGATTTATAATGGACCCACCCAACACCCAAGACTCAATCATAAAAATACATTAATTACCTAAAGTCATTAGTTATTAAGGTGCATCATCGTTTGGACAAATCTTACAGTAAGCGTTAGTGTCGGTGTGAAGTCGAGTTACTTCTGCATACATGAGTTAGTTAATTCACATTATTATTCATATTAAAGTAATTTTAATTGAACCAGTTCAACTACTAAACTACAGATCAAAGGAATTTGCAAAATATATTTCAAAATTTTGAAAATTACACTCACCGTGGGGGTATAACAATTGGATATGCAGTTCCCCCCACAACTGCAGGTGGTGGACGCGGTGGTCTTGGACGACTCGTGACACAAAGCCTGGAACAGATTTGCATTCCAAAAGGAGCACAAAAGCATCGTCGACAATTGTCAACTTGAACGAGTTGACCTAATGTGCATCGTGTTCCTTGCATGACTATGACACAGTACAATAGTTTGATTCAGGCTAGATTATCATTTATTTATTTTATTTATTTACAGTTTGCTTTGTCATCATCTATATTTGTTATCTTACCTTCGAAACCTGGGACTGACGAAAGGTCGACAGTTCCATGCACCGAATGAATACAGATCATTGCAATTGCAACAACGCCTAATGCACCAACCGTTGTTTTGAGTCTACGGGGCATTGTGATACAAATGACTTTTTGAAACCGAAAGCTTTCAAAATTTTGAAAAATATCAATCTCGAATCTCAGTAACCTCCTATTCTGTAAAATCGCTACCTTATCCACCAAACTAAAACTGATTGATTGCAAGTATATACCAAATGCTAAAAATGACGGTATGGACTCTATATGCACACGAGTGGGAACACCTTTTGGAAAGTCGTAAAAAATGTTAGATTCCTAATAATGTGCCGATTACATCCTAATTTATATAAGGTTAGTGTTGTGCAATCTCAAAATCTGCATCTGTTCTTTTTTCACTGGTTAAACGAATTGCGTACTGTATTTGATTAAATGTACCAAAAAACATGAACTGTTTTAATTTATTGGTGAACTCACCTGAACCCATCAACTGTACCATTTTGATTTCGAATACCGGAACTGACGTTTACAAAAGGAAATGTGTTACGACATCAATGTGCAAATTCAAAAATTCATTGTTAGGATTGCATAAACATTAAATGCTGGACCATGAATTTCCGCTTTCACTCTTCTTTGTCATCCAAATTGAATGAGTGTGTCACACTTTTCAAATTAGCGTATTGCGTTCAGTTATACGTATTTTGAAAAAAATGCTTCTCCATCGAGTATTAAATCATTAAATGATTAAATCAGTCAAATCAATGCTCTTTAAATTCTATTTTAATTACAGTTAATCAAATCTGATCTATCCGGATTACTCAGAGTTCACCAGATCTGATCCTTTGGATGTTGTATTGTAGTATTTTTATGCTTTAAGAATGAACGTCGCGCTAGTCCGGCCGCGAGCGCAGAGTCAAATCCGCTCTTTTCAGAGCAACAAAACAACGGAATTAAATGATTCCTCAAGACTTTTTTTTCAATATCCTCATAATTTGAAAAAAGTCGATTTTTTTTAGAAAATAGTAATTCAACATCATGGCTTCTGTCCTGGGTTTGAACCTGTGTCGGAAGACCACTCCTTTGAGCACTGCTTTATCAAAGTCATTAGGTCTTTTGAATGCGGGGACGAATCACGTTCAAAGGTATAAAGTTTGAATTTTTAGTTTTTCACAGATTACGGAACTATAATTTGCAAGTTTCTGAATTATAGTACGCGAGTGATTATTTTTAGAAAAAGGTGTTGTGTTGAACCATGGATTTATGAATTTTGATTGTGATTTTACACTTTTACAGTCGGCAACCCGCCCGTAATGCAGCCAGATGGTACCCAGATGCAAACTGGGTAAAACAGTTTGACGGCCCGATTTTGATGAACCCGGACGATGAAGAAGGGAATAAAAAAATCATGGCCATGCAAAAGAAACCCGTGATCACAAAAGCAGTTCGAAATATTGCAATTAATTTTGGTCCACAACATCCCGCGGCTCATGGTGTCCTTCGGTTAGTTTTGGAGTTGGAAGGAGAATTGGTCATGGGAGCGGATCCACATATTGGTCTTTTGCATCGAGGAACAGAGAAATTAATTGAGTATAAAACGTATACTCAGGCTTTACCTTATTTTGATCGACTGGACTACGTTTCAATGATGTGTAATGAGCAGTGCTACTCCCTTGCTGTAGAGAAACTGTTAAATATTGATATACCTGAGAGAGCCAAGTGGATTAGAGGTAAACTGGACACAGTACAACTTCCTCATTTTGATTTAAATAGAGTTTTTTAATATGTTGTGTATTTTTAAATTATAGTGTTATTCTGTGAAATCACAAGAATCCTTAATCACCTCATGGCTGTTGGAACTCACGCACTGGACATTGGTGCTTTGACCCCATTTTTCTGGCTTTTTGAAGAACGTGAGAAAATGATGGAATTCTACGAAAGAGTTTCAGGGGCACGAATGCACGCTGCTTACGTTCGTCCAGGAGGAGTTAATCAGGTAATGTCATGTCATGCCATGTCCGGTCAGAACTCAGAATGAGGTTAGTCACACCATGACATGTCTTATTTTTGCTAATGCAGGACATGCCACTTGGTCTCATGGATGACATTCATGAGTTCTCGTCCAAGTTTAGTGAACGTTTGGATGAAATGGAAGATTTGCTGACTGGAAACCGACTTTGGAAACAGAGAACTATTGACATTGGTATCGTGTCTGCTGAAGATGCTTTAAATTGGGGATTCAGGTAAAGGCAAACTGACAAACTTGGGTGTGGTTTTGAACCCGTCTACGCGTTTTATTTGTTCGCTATCTTAAGCACAAGAATTTGATTAATAAGTTGACTTCTAATTTTAGTGGTGTCATGCTTCGAGGATCAGGAATCAAATGGGATTTGCGAAAGTCTCAACCGTATGACGCTTACGACAAGGTGGAATTTGATGTTCCTATAGGAAAGAAGGGAGACTGCTACGACAGGTAAAAGAATTAATTAATTAATCAGATTAAAAATCATTTTATCTTATAATCTTAGTTGCGACATAGCGACACTACTAGAGGTGATCTCGTACTTTTGTAGGTACTTGTGCCGTGTTGAGGAGATGAGACAGTCACTTCGCATCATTGATCAGTGTTTGAATAAGATGCCTCCTGGTGCGATTAAAGTTGATGATGCTAAATTAACTCCACCCACACGAGAGGAAATGAAGGTAATAAAGAGTGGAACGTAATGTGTTGTCCAAACATCAACTTGTCGTAGCCCATGTGCTAATTTGTACTTTTCCTTTGTTTACATAGACATCGATGGAAGCACTCATTCACCACTTCAAGTTGTTTTCGCAGGGATACACAGTTCCTGCTGGTGCAACATATACTGCCATTGAAGCTCCGAAAGGTACAAAATTCTAAATTAAGATCATGAAAAAAAAGATTTCAGCTTTCGAAAACCCACTTTATTATATGATTTCCAATTTTGAATACTACACAGGTGAATTCGGAGTTTACCTAGTCTCGGACGGTTCATCGAAACCCTACCGTTGTAAAATCAAGGCACCTGGATTTGCCCACTTAGCTGCCCTGGATAAGATGGGGCCTAAACATTTGTTAGCTGACATTGTAGCAATTATCGGTACTCTCGACGTCGTGTTCGGAGAAATTGATCGCTAAAGTGTCAAAAGTACATAGTTTCCCATTAAATGATATATAATTCGTCTTATGGTAAAAGCGACGGAAAACGTTTGTATTGTTTTAGTGCATTTGCAAATGCAAATACTGGGTTAAAATGTACAATCATATGCTAACTCAACATGCCAGTATAGACGAAAAGTTTACATGATAAACTGTTAAAAGTGTCAAGTTTGAAGCATTTTGCTTATTCTTTATCGCTAAACAGACGAACTTGTAAAGCTCTGATTGTATTCATAAAGCTGATCATAACGTGTAAAGTTAACTTTACTTGCTGGCATCTGTAGGTAAAGAAATAAAAATAAATGACCTTGTGGTTAAGATTCTTGCTGACTTTGACCTTTCATTTTTCCTCGCTTGTTCCTGTAATCAGTCTATCAGTACTTTGTAAATCGAGATGCTCATGGATCACGTTCTGAGCAGCACTTATTCCAAAACCACAATCGTAAGAAGCATCGTCGTCTGCTTCTGTCTGTCGTCGTGTCTCGAAAGTCCTCAACGCCAGACTTTCACACAACTTGCTCAGCTTGCAAGTTTGCAAAAAGGGAAAACAAAAATATTTTGAAGTTTGGGGTTTGATAAATTGAACAATTTATGTCAGTCAGAATACCATACGTCACTAGTAAAAGTCGAGCCGAAAAGTCAGGAGTGGTCTAGTTTTGAAAACTCTTATGACTGTTTCCTCTTTGAGATTTGATATGCCCGCATTATCTATTCTTGCAAAAAAAACTGGAACTGCTTACATTTGCATCGTTTATCCATAAAAACAGTATACACACTAGAATTGTCTGTAAACTCAGGACTCAGAGTGTTTACTTTGTGTACTAATTTGCCATTGGCGTTCGTTCGGTTTGTAACAAGACTCATAAAACAATGTGGTGAAGAACACAATACACCATTAACCGGAAAAAGGTGCAGTTGGGCAGACCAACAAATTTTTATCAACTTTTGTTTTCATACTCACAGCAGGCACAGACATACATTTCATACTTTGTATGTCATTTGAGAATTGTACAGCGTTGTGTGTGTGTGTTCCTTTCCTTGTTCGGATAGATAAAAAGCTAAAAAAGCGACTCGCAGTCCGTTCCATTACAAAAGAAGAGTTTGCATAGTCCTGTTAGAGCTTCAATAAATATGAAAATATTACGATGCACTAACAGTTCCATTAGGAGCAGCTCCATAAATGAATTCTGCTTTCTGGTCCCTTCTCCTAAATGGGGAAAGGCTTGTAATGTATAGTCTTCACAGTCAGAAACGCAGACACTGACTTTGACTTACCTTTTCGAAGCTCGTTGTTGCTACGTCCTCCAAAACAGAAGCAAACAATGCAAAAAAAACAATGACTCCATGAATGCAAAAGCATAAATTGCACCTGCCTCCTCCGCTCACTAGATTTTCATCGCGGTAATCCACGACACGAAAGGGTGCGGGTGGATTGGTGGAAAATGTAAATGAACCTGGAACGGTTCTAATTTGTATTCAATTATAGTCATGATCAAAATTCGCTTGTATCGTTGAATTAATTGAATCGATTCCTTGTCCAACTGTTCTAACTTGTAATTTGTAATACAATAAAACCCGCATTGGCAGAACGAACTGAATCTTGCCCATCTGAATTCCCATACTCAGAAATGACATTAAAATACCAATGACAACATTAAACACTACCGGCATTTAAAAGCAGAAATGATTGGTTTGACATGAATTTCTCATTTCATGTCTTAATAATCCATTGTAAACTGCTAAACAGTTCTGTACGTGTGACTACGTGTGTGCATTACCATTTTCCTCTGTTTCGGGGTAACCCGGGAATAAAGTTGAATTTATGACCGAGCAAGTCCCAACTTTTGACATGAAAGTGAGATTAGAGTAAGAAAAATGGGTCTTTTCTGTATCCTGTCGTCCTGTGAAAGCAAAAGTATGGAGTTTTAAGTTCCTTTACTTTAAGTACTTTGCAAAATGTCCTCGTTGAAATTCTCTTTTTGAGTTGCAAAGAGAGAAAGAGAGGAGATGATGACATCTCATAGTGTTTACACTGTTTATAAATGTGAAGTCATTGTTCCTCCAATGTTATTCAGAGAACGGAAAGGAAATGAAGGGAGACTCAGAAAGGAAGTGAGAAGTACTAATGATTTCCGTGCTTTGGCATGAATAGTGTTTTTGAGACGTTGTGTTCTGTAGTTCTGTAGTGTTAAGCTGTCTTGTCTCTTGTCCTCTTTGGTTGGAGTCGCATTGACTTGAAAGACATGTAGAATTCAATTGAACTAAATGTTGGGAGTGAGATTAGAAGCTTAACTGTGTGTGTGTGTGTCTCAAAGTCTCACTTTATCTCCGTTACACAACAGGGAACAGAAAGAGAAATGCATGTTAATTAGACACAAAGTGCAATGCAAATGGAACAGTTTGCACTTTTAAACAGAAAACCTTCCTTTTTCTTGTGTGTGCATCTTCAATGGATGTCTTCATGTTTGTTCTGGCAGTGAATTCGTTTGAAAAGGCAGGCTCATTTGCATTCTTGAGTGTCCTTTTTACGACTTTGCATAATAATTCAATTCATTCTGTCATTAAATAGTCACTTTTATTTTTCTCCGGATGGGTTTTTTGAAGCCATTTTTATTTTTATCCAGATTGGCAAAATATTATTTAAAACCTAGTTGATCCCAGTTGATTGTTAGTTTCATTTTTTAAATTGTAGTTCGTACAAGTCGTAATGTTTGTGTCCAGCTCTGTTTAGTAATAATTATTCCGTGTCATGACATGAAGAATGATGTTTTTGAAAGCAGCGAAAATTCTCCACTGCACTGCACACACTGTGAAACCAGTTTGCATGGTGAGATGACGTTTGTCCACTGATGAAGATCAACTTTTCACATTAACTATAATAGCGTTGTAGTTCGAATGACGTCCTGTTCAAAAAATAATTGTAGTCTAAAGTGGCAATGAAACTTGTAACAAAATGAGGCAGTCCTTTAATAGACGAGTTTTAAATGTGCATATTGAGGGCAAGGATAGCCGAAAAATTGATGATTTATAGTGTTTTTCTATTGAGATATGGAAGGAATGGAATGTCATGCGTGCATTTCTATATTGAGATCAGTACATAAACACTGGTCAATGTGAAATCGCATGAAAATGATTCAATGACACGATCTAGAGAAGAGACACGCGGAGCAGTTGGATTATATTTTTGCACGCTGCTTAAAATGCTGATCCTACGATGCTTCATCCTTTGCAGAGTCAAAAATTGGTCTCGCTCCTTGTTTGACTGAAGTAACGAAAGGAAAATAAAACTGGGGACGAGAATGAGAATTCTCGTAGAATCTGGAGCTTATCTAGCTCTGAGGACTTGAAGACAGTTGACGCGTGAATGAAAAGAAAAGAAATTGAAGAATTCCATCACATTACGATGATGATCCTATCAAAAGAGATCTCTCCGAGTTTTATTGATTTGTCTTTTGATGTCAAATGCCAACTTGCCTATACATCAAAAGAAAGGCGCAAGTTGAAGGAAAGGGAAGGAAAAGCAATGGAATATAACATGCATCCATGTTCAAAAAGTTGGTCGAGCATCTCCGGAAGCCACAAGGCCGCAAAATGTATGACTTTCATTGAAAGGACAATTGTGTCAAGATAATACTTAAGGCAAAAGGAAACGCGAGAGGAAGACAAGTGAAAAGAAATGTCACCCGCGTAAGTACATGGAATACACTTCCGTGCACATTTTTTTTGGCATGCAATGCTAAAAGCATAAGATGACAATGACGGAACTTGGGATCTTGAATGTTCCGAAATGTAGAGAAACTGTCGTAGTTCATACTTTGTCATGACTTTTGTATAGCGAATGTGTGTTGTTGTGTCCTCATTGAAGGGAAGTTGAACTTGCACAGAACAACTTAAGATTCATCACAGGACAAGAAGAGCGTCGAGTGATAGTCGCGCACTTGTTATGTTTTATGTATGATACTTTGTGCATTACAGCACACATGGCAAAAAAAAGCAGTGTGCGAATGCGAAATGGTTTGCGTTTCCTTGTTCTGGCGCTTGCATTGCAGCAGGCTAAGCAAAAATTCTCAATCTTAAAGGAAAGGAGCAACAGTCTCATCTCATCCTTCGTTAACAAACTCGTAGAACGTCTCATTCCTACAATCAACAGAGGCACACAAGAGATGAGGATGAGGAACTCCAACTCTGCAAAACTCTTGTGTACTTGTTCCCTTTGTTTGTGGGATAGGAAAAGGCTGGCTAGTACGTAATAATCCACAGTTTCAAAACTTATACATTTTGCTTGGGATTGTGTGTGCTGTACTGGCCTGAAGGCAACCGACGACAGATCAAGTCTCGTCTCTCCTCTGTGTACTAGCAAAAAGGTAAAGTGTGTATAGCACTAAGCACTTTGCGTATTGCAAGATCATACTTTCTGTTTGGTACTCCTGTGTTGCTGGTACCAGTTGGACTCTTATTAAAGGAGATCATTTCAGAATCATCATCTCGAATCTCGAGTGCTCAAGTTTTTCTACTTTTTAAAAATCCTCAGGGACAGAAATCCCTTTATTTTGCAAAAGTGATGTAATAAAAACACAGTTCACAAAGATTTTGGTTTTCTCTGGAGGAGAAAAACATCAAAAAGTGCTCTTCAAACCTTCAAACTTCAAAAAACTTTCAAGAACCCTTAAAAACACATCTTCAAACACCGTAATGTTGTAGTATAAATGAGGTGAGGACTTGTGTATAAGTTGAAACAATACTATTTTGTGGAATTTTTATTAATATTTGAAAGTTTCAGAGTGAAAGTGTGTCGTTTAAACGTCGCTGCATATTTTAGTTTAAACGTTAAACATGTAATTCAAAATTAATAATAATTTAGTTTCTTAACTTAAACTTTGACTTTACTTTACTACAACACAAATCAATGAGGTTTATATTAAATTAATCCT
>JABASF010002984.1:0-12078 GCA_019776145.1 Harlomillsia oculata
TTCCATTATCCCATACTGAAGCCCATAAGGTTTCTGGGAAATGGCGCATCAAATGACCTTTTGACCCCAAGGGCCCATGGGAGGTAACGATGACACACACTGTCAATGACATGCCAAGACCTACCTACATACCAAGTTTCAACAAGATCCGTTGACATAGGTCCGGGTAGTTCCCTAGTTAGATAAGGTTTGGAATCGACTACAATGTAATTGCGTAACCAAAGTTAACTTATCTATTATCTTTACCACCTTACGAAATACAAATTCAGAATTCAGAACTTGAAAAGGACGAGCCACGGGCCACTGCACTAGTACATTTAGCAGTGTACATAGTGTACTGGACAACGTGGAACTTTGTGTAAACCAGTTAAAAACAAAATGGCAGCAGCAGCGGCGGTGAAAGATATTTTAGAATGTCCGATTTGTATGGAAACAGCAAAAAATCCGCTTTATCAGTGTCATTCGGGTCATTTAATTTGCAATGTGTGTGTGGACAAAATTACAACGTGTCCAATTTGCCGAGACCCAATGCCGGAAAAGAAGATTCGTTGTTTGGCAATTGAAAAATTAGCATCCGATATCTTAAGCATGAATGCAACTGGAGCAGAATCAAATGTAACTCAATCTGGAGTTTCTGGAGAAAATCAATCGAACGATGACAGTAAGAACGTGAACGTGCCAATGATGTGGGAAGTGCTAAAAATGCAACAGCAACTTCTCAATCGTTTTAGCGAAGGTTTCAAAATTAGTAGTATTTTGAATTTACTCATATCATGGTTTTAATGGTTTTATGTGTACCGACTTTTTGCAGATAAGAAACAAACCGAGAAAGGCGTAACTACTGCTCCGTCTTCATCACAAAGACAACCTGTTGCTCAATCGACAGGGACGGGAGGGTCAAAGTACGGAATCGCAAATAGGAAACCTTCGCAGGAGCATGCAAACCTTGTAAATCTTATGAAAGGTTTGTAAATTTAGTAAAGATGCAACAGTTAGTAAAGGAAAAAAATAGATTATTGAATGTCTAATTTTAGTCCACGGTTACATAAAGACCGACATCGTGCAGAAAATTATGATCCAAGTGGATAGAAGGTTTTATTGTCCGGAATACCCTTATGTAAATTCTCCACAACCAATTGGATTCGGTTACAACATATCTTCTCCACACATGGTACATTCTTCCGTCCAAAATAATCAGCCAAACTTTTTGATACTGATTTATTGTTGCCTTTGAAAGTTTAGCATGCAATCTGTCTCGAAGCGCTATTACCTAATCTAAAAGAGGGGTCCAGAGCGTTGGATATCGGTTGTGGAAGTGGCTACTTCACTGTCTGCATGGGATTAATGGTTTGTTGCAATTAAGTCAATTCTAATTAATTAACTTTGAGCTATTCCTCAACTACTTTTACATTACAATTTTATAATGTGCAATTACAACTGTATGATTGCATGATTGGACATTGGACTCGAAGGTTGGGCTCACAGGCAAAGCTATTGGAATGGACATTTTCCCTGAATTGGTCAGCCAATCAATTTCGAATGCTTCGGAAGGCAACCCATTCTTAGTTGAACACAAGATATAGTTGAATTCGTGGGTACGATCATAAAAGTATCGGAATGTAACTATGTAACCGTTATTTTGATCCGTAAAAGCGTAATCTTGGTTGATAATTTTCGGTCTTTAGTTGGCAATGGGAACGACGGTTACGAAATGGGAGGTCCCTACGATGCAATTCATGTTGGAGCGTCCGCAAAAGAAATTCCAAAAGCAGTAAATACTAACATAAACGAATACTAAATATACCATATTAAACTAACAGTACAATGTACAATAGCCACGTAATTAAATTAAATTAGTTAATAGATCAATTAAAACCTGGGGGACGCCTTGTAATTCCCGTGGGCCCTGCAGATCGTTCCCAATTGTTGCAACAAGTTGACAAACATGACATTTTAAATGACAAAGTAATAGAATTTTAGCCGGTGATGGCGATGGGTAAATGGGTTATAATAATATTCTATGAATGTTTCAGGTGGATAAAACGGCTGATGGCAGAATTATTATCCAAAAATCGTTGATGGATGTTTATGTTCGCTGCGATTCATTAGTTCAGTAATTATAATTTTAACGAAATACGAAATACTTAGTCTACAAGTCTACATTTTAAGTAAAATTCAATCAATGAAGGCAACCAACTAGTGTAGAAGCTAATGTTTCTCTCTATTTATTAAAGTTTAAAAAGTTTATGAAAGTCATACAAATCACTACAATAAATCTCTAGTTTTATTGGACATTTAACAACGGTTTTAATTCCTTTACGAAAAGAAGAATTGAGACACGTACAAAATAGGATTGACCACAAAACTCATCATGACCATGGATGAGAGAAAAAAGAAAATTATTATTGCAGACCACACACCTCCATAAACTTTAATAAGGGAGTACAGCAGAAATGGAAACCAACAACCTCAACAAGTCACGAAATGCACACGATCACTTGCATTTTCCTTCTTTAGAGTAATTCCGAGACTTGTGTGTTCCTGTCCCCGATTTACAGTTATGCTCTTGTACAAAATTCGGACCTACATTGAGTAGACAATGACGAGGATCAATGGAATCCCTACAATATAGTCACAAGACCGAATTCGTCGCTTTACTCGACAACAACAATCCATGTCCCAAGAACTTTGCAGTATCTTGCAGTATGTCACTAGGAATGGTTTCGTCAAAAGGTTGTTCTTGGTGGACATCAGAATTTGGGCGTGGTTGTCAAAAAGATGAGAAATTGCATTATAGCGTTTCACTGCTATGAAAACCATGGTGTACGCTTGAGACATAGGCGCTCCGCGTTCCTACAGTTGTAGTAATGACCAAACACGGCTGACAAAAGTGGGCGTACTGGTTAATCACATAATCGTACTAATGAATTAACTATTTATGGTAATTAGTTTTGGTACTAATTCTTAATTCATGCAAATCTATTCATAACTTACCCTCATCTCACTCAAGGATGTGAATACCGCCACAGCGCACCCTGACAGAGCGACAAGGTCGCTTACAGAAATGTTTGCATAGAGAATATATGAGCAGGTGACACTGATTTACAATTTACTTGTCAAGAATACCTTAATTACAAGAGCGTTGCAAATTATCGATAAAACTACTGCTAATCCAATACCGAAGATGAGTCCACCGATTAATCTGGATTCGTTATCCGTAATCTGGACAATCTAATAGCGTCTTCTGGGAGGTTGCACAGTTTGAGGCGTGTTGAACCGCCCCTTTCTCGTTTTTGCTTCAATGAGAATTTGCGATTGTCTCTTGATAGCAGTTCGTGTAATGGGTTCCTCATCTTCACTTGAGTCACTTCGTCGAAGGGGTTTTAATTTTGCTGAAGGTTCAGCACTCCTACGACCCTTTTCAGTTTGGATGGAACCTGGACCCTTTGGTTCTGCAGTTCCGGTGGGAGAGGCACTTGGAGCCAAGGCACTCATTGCCAATTCTGCTGAGAGTAAATCAGGGCTGAAAGGTTGTTGGAGCATCTCCTCTCCAACTGGCGGTGTCATGAAATCTGGAACTTGCAAACGAAGACTGGTCGTAGACTCATTTTCTGATGGAATATCTTTGCCAAATACGGGAGATGTTGAAGGTGTCCTCATGTTGAGCCAGTACACCTCAGATTCGTCAATAACTTGCTCAACAGCAAGCAACAATTGATTCAGCATCTCAATGCTTTTTTCGCCGTACACGAAAGATTCTGGAGATTCTGAACCTCCTGGAGTTGGCAGTGTCAGCTTACTAGTTTTGATTCCATACAAAGCACATAGCGCTATTAATTTGGGTTGTAATTGATCTAGGATTCCATTAATCTCGGTGACCACACCAGTGGCTTCTTCCGTTTTGCGACGAATTTCCAGAATCTCCTGCATTACTTCTGTTTCCCGTTCTTGTAACTTCTCTCGGCGAAGACCACCGGAAAATTGAAGTTGACTTAGTTTGGTCACGAGAAAGCGTTTTCGCAACTTTCCCTTTCGAACCTCACTTCTTGCGTCGGATTCTTCTTTAATTAGCTCGTGAAAGTGAAGACGTTGTTGCTTAAATCGGATCACAATCAAGGCTGGGTCAGATTCGCCCGTCATGGAAGACAGTTGATTGTACACAGCTTCAATTGGTGTTCCAGACGTAGAAAGAAAGTCCTTCGTGTCTTTCCCCATTTGTTCCAGGGATGGATAAAGTCCTTCTGGAATGGATGAGTCGCGGTGCATCATATGAAACTTTGGGAATGACAACTTTCCCCCAATTCCGTCCAATTCAAGTCGCATTTCTTTGAGACGCAAACGACTTTCAAAAACTGCTTGTTCCCTTTCGCTGTACTCTCCAATTGTTTCCTGCTCCACTTCTTGTTGACGCTTTTTTGCTTCTCGTCGGGCTTCTAACGCATCTTCTAAAACGGTTTTCATTCTGATAATCTCTTTGTTAATTCCATCAAGTTCAGATTCAAATTCTGTCACACGTACAAGTCTAGCCACGTTTTCGGCTTTGAGGATTGATACCATGTGTTTATATCGTGACCGGATATTTTCAGCTTCAGTTGTTCTCATAATCATTCCAGCAATCCCTGTTTCTGTCGCTTGTACTTCTTCCAGCTTTAGATTGGGAAGAGGCGGAAGTTTTCCGGACAAAGTATTCTTGAGTCTCTCTTCGTCTTCTGCCAATAATTTCAAACGAGAATCCAACTGCTGTTTTTGATAATTCAACAAGTTCTTCTTATTTCTCAGTAATCCGATTCGACATTCCAAAATGTCCAATGTCTCTGCAGGAGTTTTTCCTCGGAATGCTGCAGCTGCTTTCTCTCCACCTCCAAGCATTTGAACCATCTTTTGAAAACACCGATCTTGTTCTCTAACAACACCTTTAGATTTTCGTTTGAGAGCGGCGTTCTTTTCACGCAATGTCGCAATGTCCCTTTCATTCTTCTTGATTTCAGCTTCATTTGACTCATAATGAGCTTTCCGTTCACCTTCTACAAGATGGATCCGCTTTTTCAAAAAGGAAATCTCGAGATACACAGCTTTGTGAGTTTCGGATACAAAAATGTTTTCTAATGATGCAGATCTTCCCTTCTTTGGCATTTCTAACTGCGGTGACTTTCACTTTAACGTTTATACTTCATTTACTTTCACTGCAGTGCAAGAACAATATGAGGTATTATCCTAACAACAACCACTGATAAATCAATTCCGATGTGCTCCTCATCAAAGTCAAAATGCCGTCTTGTTTTTACCCCTGTTCCCTGCTGTCACATTGATTTTATCGAACAAACTTTTACGAATCCGAATGCAGAAAGCATACTATAATTTCGTAAACTAACGGTATGGCTCGTAAAAGGATGAAACAAATGAGTAGGAAAATCGTGTTTCATAGTTATAGCTCGTAATTTGGTTTTTATTAACGAATCTACTACGAAATGTAATAATAGATAATAATTTTGATAATTCACATTCAAATAATTTGATAATTCACACAGTTTTTATGAATGTTTAAGGTTCACTTTGTCATTCATCATTCATTCATCATCATCATCATCATCATCACTACTACTATCACTTGCAGTCGCTAACGGCATCGTATCAGCAGATTCATCAGCCCAAGATGAAAAGGCTGAGCTGCCAAAAGTTACAACTGTATTCTTAAGTTCTTCTACGATGGTTTTTCGGCAAGATTTTGTCAACTAACACAAAATAAGAATTTAAAAAATTTAAAAGCACTATCATTAACCAAAAAGAAATATATAGAAAATAATACTCATGAGCATAATTGGGAAGTGTCATTCAGTACGCAACACGACTTACTCCGCTGCAATCTTTCTTCAGCATTCCTTTAAACCAATGGAAAGTTGTGATGGATAGTTGTTGTAATTGTTTCATACGTGCAAAGCACAAGTACCCAGTGATGTCCGTTATTGTTTTCACAGGGCTGCTCATTGATTCCAACTGAATTGTGATGCTCAATTTCAGTAAACCTGTTAATTTATTATGATGCCATTATTTCATTTTAATTAGATTACTCGTTATTGTGCATTAAATTAAATTAAAGGTGTCTGTCTACGCTTGTGTCATTCTCCAATTGGCCAAATTCGTCATTCTTCGTTTCAGTACCTTGTAGGTTCATTATGGAATGTCCTTTATTTACGGAGTCGACGATAGTTTTGTAATCCAACATTTTGACAACACCACGTCTGTCCCATAAAAATCTGCATTCATCTTCAGCAAGACCGGTTAAGCCCGAATCGATGTTGAGTTCGGGGGTTGTCGTAATTTTGAGTACTTCAAGGTTCGGCCACACCTGACACAAGAAGGAAAGAAATGCGTTGTTTGGAGAAAAGATTTGTAGCTTCTTTACATTTGGAAACATGTTCTCAAGTTGGATTGGAGAGGTAATTTCCATTCCTCCAGGTAAAACGAGGCTGGTTAGAGTGTTGCATGGAGGTGAGTTGTCCCAAAGAGGAAAGTAGTCTGTAAGACTCATGCTGGGAGCCCAACCATGTACGACGAGGACTTGGAGATACGGGCATTGACGAGCGTATGAGATCGGGTACACTGGAACGGGAACGGCTCTTTCCCTTACTCTCTGGGAAAAGTTGAGGACTTTGAGTTTGGGCATGACTCGAGGAAGACAGAGACGAAAAGGTTCAAGACCCTGACGAGCTTCACGTCTTCGGTTTCCTGATGGAGAAATGGAAAAGGTTTCCAAACTGTCACTTTGAGTTTCAAGGAATTGTTCCATTGTTTCATTGGCTACGCCTTCAGGCATTGCTTTCATGTCAAGGGATTCCAGTCGCATTCCTCCATTCTCGCTCAACTGACACATCAAATTGAAGTTGGCCGTGTCCAAAATCCCGCAAGATAGTCGTTTCAAAGATCTCAAGTTCCCTGCAACTTTCAATGCTATGAAAACACTTTCCGCTGCTGGGGAATGCGGGTGCCAAAGTTCGCTTTGATTATGCCAGTCCTTCCTGACATCAGCGGCTAGAACGATTTCTTCCAAGTTGACAGCAGCTTGGAACAATTCCGTGAGGAATGGAATAATTCGAATTCTTGTTTCTTGTAAAATCAACCGTTTCAACAAAGGAAGCAAAACTTGACATGTCAAATCTTCATCGGGGAACAATACTTGGGAGTACACAGCGAGTCGGGGAAGACCAGCGATTTCTAATGTGTCAAGTGAAGGTGCTTGATAAAGGAGTAAATCATGGAGATGCGTTATCGTGATGTCATCCCGACTCATTCTCAATTTCATGTGGGTCATGCAAGCACCACAAAATCCCAAAAATTCTTGAACAACTGCATTCCCCATTGGGAGAAATGAGAGTTCATATCGACTAAATGGAACTTGGCTACTGTGTTTCATCCTCTCTACGAACTTGGACAATCTTTGCAATTGTGCAGTTGGGTCATCCGTGTCTTCTCCAAACGTGAGGAAACATTCCTTCCTCATCCGGGAAATAATGAGAGAATGATTGTTCCATTCTTTGCAAACTAATCGACATTTGATTAAATGTTGCAGAGGAAGCAATGCAAATAAAGTATCCAGTACCTATTTGTAATAATTTGCAAACATTATTATTCCGTAATTGCACGTGTAACTGTGTCAAAGTATAAATGCAAAAAAATGTAGAAACACACTGTGAAATAACAGAAAAGGAATATCAAATTATTTGTACTTACAAGATCATTCAAAAGGGGATTTTCAGTTTCAGTTTCATCTTCATCTTCACCATCGCTGACAATGCTGACAACGGAATTGTTTGATTGAATCTGTGGATTTGACTTCAATTTTTTAATAATTCTTGAAAGAAATATAGTCTTCAATGTAAATGTTTACTAGTAAATTAGGAATTCCCAATAATTTTACGAACAACTTTAAATAAAACAAAAATAATTTTCCCAATTCCCAGGTATACAATAAAATATACAAACTTATACAAACTCTGATTGATGGATTCACATATTCACAAATGATGATGGTGGATGCTGGAAATGTGTGGGACGGAATTAGAACGCAAGAGAACATCGATCGAATTCGCAAGGCAACCCGGTGACCGAGAGCCGAAGGACAAAATTCGGAGCATGTGCAGAATGGAATATATGTGCAAACTAACGTTACCTTTTTGACATCGGAGAAAGCATGCAAACATTAAGGTTTTTCATGTACAAAAGGATACTCATGAAATGTCCGCTCCACAATCATGTAAAAGTATAAAAGAGGACTAATCCACTTTATTCACGATATTTTCTCTAAGCATAGTCATTTGCAAAATGTCAATAGGATTTCCATAGTCTAAATGCTTAGTAGTTTCCGGTTGAACCTTTGATTCCACAAGACCATAGTTAGCAGCTTCTGCCTCGTCTGTCAACAATGCCAATTGTTGCATTTCTAATTCGGAACTATATAAAACTGGAGGAGTGCTCAATGGTTCAATCGCCTCTTCCTTGACAGTATCAAGTCTTCTTTCCGTATTAATTGGTTTTAGGGTCGACAAGGATGTCAAGGTTTGATCAAAAAACGTCGGAGGTGGAACGCTGATAACCATTGGTGAAGCTGATGACAAAAGTTCATCTTTATTCGTGAAACTGTCATCTTGCAACTTGTCCAGAGTTGTTTCGGACCAATTCTTGTTACGGAACATTGACATACAAGACAGAGTTGGAGCATACAAGCCAATGTCGTCTTCCGAATCAGAGTTGGCACTCGTAGTTGACTTAGAACCTCGCTTTCTCCCTTTTTTCTTTGATGACCCGTCCTGTCGTTTAAACATGGAAGATAACCCACTATACCACGGAGCTGTATTTTTGGGAGTCAATTTCGTTTGGTCCACTTCTTCCGCTTCTATTGTTCTTATGTTACTCATCCTCATTAGCGATTGGGATTCTGGGTAAATTGGTCGTGATGGTGTATTACACGGTTTCTTCAGCTTTGTATATATGTTAGAATGGTAATTGTAGGTGTAACAAAAGAACACGACGGCAATGGTCTGAGCAATAAGAAGTAGCATAGGAGGAACAATAACCCACCAAAACCCGGTATCTCCAACTGCATTGGACAAATACCCATACTTTCCGTTTTTGGGGAAACAGCCCTAAAAATTGGAAACAATGCCATTCCATTGAAATTACATTCAAGCGCATCATTAAAATCCAATTCGCATACCTTCTTATAAACGTCTGCATGTGTCGGATATTCACAACGTGATTTCTTTGTTGAGCAACAAGACAATGGGACTTTAAATACAACGAGTGACTCCGGTTTGTAATCTTTGGCACCTTCAACCCCGCAGCATTGCTAAAACATACAAAGTATCAAAGGATTTCACTTTCACTGAAGCATTCCGCGTAGTATGTAGTAAAGCTTAACTTCAAATTGCGACTGCAAACCTGGTGTTTCTGGATAAAATCCATAATAGGAGGGATGGAACCATGATTCGTAAAGTAATTCCGCAAATAGTTCGTACTGGGTTTCAAGAAAAAGTTGAACAATAGCACTACTATTAGCAAATTCATCACCAGTAGGAAAATCAAGATGAGTCGAATCTATTAATGAATCAAACGTGATCAATCATCAATCTCCTCATTCAAAATCGTATTGAATGCACAATGCACTTACAAATCTAAAAATAAAATGAGGCAAAATCATACCGTTCGCAAGTATGACATACGCATATTTTCTTTTTGTAGTACCCACACAGAAATGGAACCAAACAGGACATTCGTAGCATTTATAACTGGAACAAGAGCAAATCCAACTGATTGTGCTAAACTCACAGATCCGTGGAACCTTTCAAAGTAGATCCATAGAGGAAACATCAAACTGCTAACTCCCTGGATTTTCAACATAAAGCATTCATCATCCGCAAAGTTAGTACTCAAATAAATTTTCGTAGTTGTAGGTTTGAAGCATGTGAGTCTTACAACAAGGTACATGAGACTGTTCACGGAAGCGTTCTTATAACTTTGTCGTGGAATTGTCATTTTATCATAATTACAACTAAAACTAAAAGTTAGAACACCTTAATATCTTACATCGAATTGCTGTTGCGAATATAATGTGCAGTTCCTACTTTAGAACGGCACACTTTGCAAAAATGCATCTATGGCAATCAATGTCACGTCTATCCACGATCAGATCATCCTTTAGGACTGGAAATTCCAATTTAAACCCAATTATATTATTGATTGATTTCATTATTAATTAATTTCAGAATCAGGAATTTGAGGAAGATATCCTAAGCCTCTGTTTCAATCGTGTTCAATAATTATGTGTCGCAATTTTGTAGTGCTTGTTATCTACTGCATTGCATTCATGTACATATAGGTATGTACATGTTTTTCATAACGTAACTCTTGATGCTTTGATTGATTAATAATGAGTACGACGAAAAATAATGTGTCATTGATTGTCTCAAATTGTTATCTCTCCACCTTCAGTAATGGACATCGAATTTACAACGCGTTCGGAATTCACAACTTGGTCCATCTTAAACCTACATGTCTGCTGAACTATCGAGTTCTTTCAATGTAATGAATAGGGTAATTGGGTAATGAAAGTCACCTCCTGTATCGCAATCAGGAATCCATGGACTTTAATTGTAAAATATCAAAAACAATGCTGTTTGATAAGAAACTTTATATGACACTTGACAATTTTCCCCTTGTTCAGTTTCCAGTAGTTCATGAAAGGTAAATCAGGTTTACTCTCTCATTGACAATGAAGTTACTATTTCGACTTTCTTTTGCTTTCTTTGGGATTGTTGTATTATGTATCCCACATTCAGAAGGAAGGATTAGCATTGAAAAAGAACAACTTATAAAAGATTTACCAATTGATGACGAAACGAAGCAGGAATTCATTGATCATTTGTACGTTCCGTTAATTTATTAACTATCAAGGAAGTGTCTGAAAGTATGTTATTCACATTTTTTTTTACTTTTATGTGAATAGTGATGAGGTTCGTGACTGGATCATTGGAGACATTTTGGCTCAACCTGGAGCTGGAAGAGCATCTTGGGAATGTCTTGGTTGTCGCATTCTTGGTGTGATTGTGATGACCGTACTCCGAAATAATGATGACAT
The DNA here is from genome assembly GCA_019776145.1 of Harlomillsia oculata. Lineage (NCBI taxonomy): Eukaryota > Metazoa > Arthropoda > Collembola > Entomobryomorpha > Oncopoduridae > Harlomillsia > Harlomillsia oculata. Next base: position 11,132 of record JABASF010002984.1, read on the forward strand.
CAGCGGGTACATCGACATTTTGAAGCTTTTGTGCCCGATTCTAGACCTCAGTGGCATCCTGAATGGAGACGTTTGCACGGGAGCAATCGACATTTACGCCGTAATAATATTTTATTTGATTCATATCATAAGCCATAAAACTGTGATTCTTAGTTTCAAGATACGATGTTATAAAATGTTGGAATGAATAATTAATGCAGCCAGAATTGCACTACATAGTCCGAAATCATCAATCGTTGAAACCATTGGATTTCTGCGGTATCATCTTAGGGAAGGAGGGAAATTGTCCGAATATCAACAACAGTTATACAAATTGGAGAATTAACGTAGCAGGACCGAAACCTGAACTTATTGAAGCACCCGAACTTCCTCCAAACACACAACCAGTCAAAATCCTTCATTTGACAGACATTCATTTAGATTTGGATTACAAGATCGGTTCGAATACGGATTGTGGGAAACCCATGTGTTGTCGGGAAGAAGACGGAGTTGGGAACGCTGGAGAACACGGAGACTACAAATGTGATATGCCCAGAGTAGCCATGGATGAACTTTTTGAGTACGCGGCTAATGGATTAGGCGAAGTAAGTTGATTATTTTTATATTAATATTATATTGTCGAATTACAAAATCCCGCATTACAAAATTACAATCCATTTTCACCGAACTTCCTGGTACTGAATTGCATCATTTATTTACAGGATTACGAATTTGTTCTTATGACCGGTGACATTCCTCCGCATAACATTTGGAGCACGACAATTGCAGGGAATATCGCACATTTCAAAGCAGCAAACGAAAAACTGGTAGATTTGTTCCGAGCCAAGGGAGTCAAAGTGTACCCCGTGATTGGAAATCATGAACCGCACCCATGCAACCTTTTCCCACCTAAAAGTGTCTGGGGTCCTGAAATTGAAGGAGGAAAATTCGACAAATCTTGGATGTAC
>JABASF010002985.1:0-12070 GCA_019776145.1 Harlomillsia oculata
ATTTATGATGTGACCTTATGCACATTCAAATTCAGCACCAAAAAAGTCGTTCAAACAAGGATTTCATGATTCCCGATTCCTAAACATCTGACAACGATTCCCGATTTCCACAGATCTGAAACTGATTCCTGTTCACTGAAATGACCCTCATCTTCACTTATAAAGGACTAGAATAATATGAGGGAGTGCGTTAACGTAGTCCCTCATCGTCCTCAACTCTCACAGTGGCCAAAGAGGAACAAGGCCGGGCAAGAGGGAAGTCAAGGCAAAAGGTGACGATGACGATTGGAGATCCTACACCCTGTCCGCCACACAGTCACGAAGAAACACGGGTGCTCAGTACTGTCAACACGATGGAACGGTTGAAGTCAGACGAGGCTGTATGCCAGTCAAACCACCCCAAACCGTGCTTGCTTTCCAAATTGCTTAACTTTTGTCGTTGAAGGAGGAGTCGGTGATGCCAACTTGGCGACCCCCCGATAGCGGGGAACGTGATCACTGCGGCGTGACCGGACACGCCAGCAATATGGGTACAGCGTACAGGACAACCAGATTCAGAAAATATAAGGACGGGTGGGGTTATATATTTGGGTGGGATCCCAAAACCACAGGGCACTCAATCGATTTGCACCGTCGCCTGTCCGGAATTACGTGACACTTCTCTATGATCATTTTCTGTTAAAATCACAGCAGACATGCAAAAAATGAATTCATCATTATATACAGGGTTGTAGAAACTAGCAAAAGTCAAACTTGATAAAAGAAAATTACGAAAGCAATACTTATATACATATACCAAAAACTGCAACTAACGATTCGGTCAGCCGATGCGAGCATTCGTGTTCACAATGCGAGAGTGGTTCCTACTGGTTTTCTTCGTCATCGTCAGCCCTGCTGTATTGTACATGTAATATAGTAAAACAATTAAATAAATCCTCGTGTGAATAGCAAATACAGTCAAAAATCGTACAATTATTGCCAAATGCTGATTACGGTTACGAAGTTACGATTATAGCTTTAGAAAAAGTGTACCCCTCACCTCGTTGATATTCACAGTTGATAACAATGAAAGTACTAATTAATTAACTAACAAAGAAAGTAATTGCTCTTTGGGTTCTGACATGATTTTGCAATCACAATCACCAATCAATAATCAACTCACAATCCAACTGTCCGCTGATCCCAGCCTCCTTCTACAAGAGAATCCCTGTCATCTCAGCTGGTTATGTAACAAAAGTGAATTTGTTATGAAACTACGCGAAGCGAACATGTTTCTTAAAATGTTTAAGAATTAATTAAATTAAAACACTAAGGTTTTTCGAAATGTAAAAAGGGGAAAAGGAGAAACTGTATCAGCTGGCCAGGCACAACAAACAGGCTTGAGCTGAGTCTGGTCAGAGTCTGAGCGCGGAAAAGAAGGACAAGGAGCCAAATGCGTAAAGGCGAAGGAAAAGGGAGAAACTTGAAAAGTGCGGGATTCGGCTGAAGACAGCGCCTGAGCGTCCCTCCTTTCTGCGCCTCATTCCCACAACCATTTCAACACAGTCGCCCGGCTGATGCGGACCTCTCCTCCTTATCCTCTCAATCAAATTCTTTTTGAACTAATATTTATTTTTAAAAAACGGTACGTTTACTCATTTTTTTATATTTACTTGTTTTTGTAAGGTTAAAAGTTAGTGTCGAGGAACTTGTATAACTTTTGATTGAGTATTTTGTGTAATTTTGAAAGTGATTTGTTGTGTTTGGTTCAGTTTGTGATTGGAATTTTTTTATTAATTATTACATTTAATTTAGCATTGCTAAAGATGTCATCACGTCATCGGGACTGGGATCTTCAGTGTAAGGTCTACGTGGGGAACTTGGGGAATAATGCGGCCAAGAATGAATTGGAGTCTACATTTAACAAGTACGGACCTTTGAAAAATGTCTGGGTTGCAAGGAATCCTCCAGGATTCGCATTTATTGAATTTGAAGATATAAGGGATGCTGAGGACGCAGTTCGACATTTGGACGGCACGTAAGTATCCATAATCAAATAATAATCAATAAATGATACGGACATGACATTCGTTCTTTTTATACTTTTGATTGGACTGTGAATGGTGATGGTGTACAAATTGTGTTTTATTTTGTAATAAGACGAGTGTGTGGAGCTCGAGTCCGGGTAGAAATGTCTAACGGTCGTAGCCGTGGAGGTGGACGCGGAGGCGGCGGCCCGTCCCGTGGTGGCGGTCGTGGTCGTGACCGTGACCGTGATAGAAGGAGGTACGTTGTTTTTTCATCAAGTATTTTGTATGTGTACTGTTTTGCTGTTTTTCGTTTTTACGTGACCAAGTATTATGTTAGTTTATCAATTAGTATGGAATTCAATCAGGGATTTAAAGTGACCACTTTGGCAAATCATGTTTTCAGTCTCTTCTGTTTTGGTTGTGTTCAACTTCCCAAATCTACAAACCTCAACATTTGGGCGTCTTCTGCCATTTATACGTCTCTTTCTACTGTACTCCCGCTCCCGCTGCTACTCACATAGTCTTCGGTTAGGAAACGTCTCTAGGATGGAGTTTGATAAGGGATGACCCTATGATAAGCTGATTGCACAAACCGCAGCGAGAGCTCCTCCTCGAATAAGTCAGCTGTTTCATGTTTCGTCAAAACCCAGAATTAGCATTCCGAATTTACTGACACTCCGACCTTCATTCGTAATTCTCCCATCTCATCCACCAAACCTCCTCCCAGCCACCGTAAATGCAACGTAATTTTATTAAGATGCATTTATGATTTTTACATCGCTTTAATATTTAATTATAACACGAATAGTCAGTCTTTTCATTTAGAAAGTCTTCCTTTATTAAATCATCAAACAGAAAATGTCTACATCCATTCAAAAAAGTAATATTGTAAAATACGGTTTTGGTTTATAGCCGGTCAAGAACTCCTCCACGTCGTCGTTTTTCACGGAGCCGATCTCGATCCCGTAGTCGCTCTCGGCAGCGTTCTCGCTCCTAAACATTGGTCCATCCGGTAATTTGATTCTCATAATTCATAATAATTATGAATTAAAATTTTATTAGTGTATTTATAAAAGTCATTAATGTTATATTTTGAATGCCAGGACTATTCAACTTTTTGTTGACCTAATGAACTTCAAGGGTCCGCTCTTGAAACTTCAAGGGCAAGTAAGCAGACGTTTAAAATATGCCGTGTGGCTTGTTTTTTTCATTTTGTTTTAATATTTGAGTTTTGTTATAAAAGTAGTATACAATAACAACTTCTTATTTGTTTGATTAAATTTGACATGAATTTTTTTCCAATAAAATCCTCTTGTTTATTACAAAACTATTGAAATGCGTACCATATGTTTTGAGCTCGTGCTTTGTTTAAGCAAACCTGTCTACGTCTAGTCAATTAAACTGTAGAATACGTTACACAAACCAACTTGACTAGGTTTGAAGTCTCATTAGCATTCTTCAAACTAACTTGGACGAAATGGTATAGGAGATGGTGGCACTTAAAACAGCATTAGTGTGTGTAAATGGAACTCCTCGATCGATAAAATAGGTTGAACCCACTTGTACTGCAAAAGGACGACAAGAACGGACGAGTCGACGCTCTCTCGGAGTCTTCTTTTGAAATACAACTAAATTATTGACATACTTTTTACTCATTTCGCACACTTGAGATGCAATTGTGAGAACAACAATCGGGAATACGATGTTACCGATGATGATAACGCCAGCGAAAGTGGCGAGAAGATGCTGGTGACCATTCAGTGTCAAAAGGATGTCCACATATTGCAAGACATCCCACGCAGAGAATATTTGCATAGTAGGTATGAAAGGGTATCCGAGAGCGTCATTGAATAGTCGACTGTTGATTTCCATTGCACGGTGAAGGTCAACTTGGTCATCAATGATCGGTAATTCATTTTGTTTGGCCATGAGAACTTTCATTGTTTGAAGGTAGGTTGCCATGGTCCACAATGAAGTATTCAGTGGTACTGCTAGAACACCGAATTTTAGCAGCTCCCAAGCAAATTGAACTGGAATGATGGACAATTGCCAATGCCCCTTCCACTGGCTGGACAAGTAAAATGAACTTTCGTGGAAGAAGACTGAGATAATTCCCAGCATGACCTGCACTTCCATCTCAAGAAACCAAAGCATGGTGAAGAAACATCGACGTGTCGTTTCGATTTCTGCTAACTGTTTCACGTTCCCCCGATCCTTGAGAAAGTCGTTCTGACCAATCGTCTTGTTGTAGGACGCCGCTGTCCCCGTGGATTTGGATACACAAGTAACCGATATTACAGTGAATATTAGCAACTGGAGAATCCGTTGTAGGTGAATGCTTTTCTCCAAAACGGAGTTTTCCACCAAATATTCTTCTTGATGGAGTCCGAATTGCACGAGCACGTACGTCAATTCGAAGAATGAAAGAATTATAACGACCCAGAATTGAATCCAGTCCCATTTTCGATTACTTACCCTCAGCCGAAGGAGAGGAACGGGTACTGTTTCATCTTCCGGTGGGGACATTCGTAGTACTGGAGGGTACAAGGAAATCCATTTGAAAATCCAAGGGAAGCATTTTTCAGATACGAATTTTTTGCTTTCGTCCATGCGAATAGTCTCCGGAATTCCGAATCAGTCAGTCACTTTGTTTGCAAACGTTGCTGACTGTAAAACGGGAACAAAAATGTTACTGGCACTAAAAATTTCAAAATGAAATTATACTAGAATGAAGCTTACTTACGGGGGAAAACCCAAATGCTGTCCATCCGCATTTTCAGTACCAAACAGCCTATTAGCTGACTACTAAATTCTAGACCTCAATATGCAATTTACTTCTTCTGTACACTTTGTCCATGACGACTTAACTTGAAGAATTGTGGATCACTCAATTTTATGGATTACCGTGCGTTCATTTTAAGTTACCTCCTTCTAATATGATATGACACGCAAATTACAACTCAAGGATCGCCAAGCTGGAATTTGAATTTCTATAGTTAACTGATAAGGTCAATAAGTTCGTTGCAGAGTTAGAGAGACAGGTTGTTCAGGATCCTACGAGGTTATAATAAGCCTCCGCCTATCTTAGATTCAATTCCACTTTCCTGATTGATTTAATTCGTTTGATTTAATCATTAATTTAATACGCGCGCGAGTGGTCTCTACTAATTCATGGACCGTATTAGGCAGTGAATTAGTAATTCCAAATCACAGACCGCAGACGGACTGTGAGTTATTTTATTTCACATTTATTTTTATACCAAAAAATATAAATATTGTCATGTAACTCTTTAGGTCATCATTACAGCTAACATTTTAGTATTGACGGTCTTATTCAGGTTATCCTTGATTTGGAAACAACTACAGAAATGATGGTATTGACCATAATGTCGAGAAATGTGAGAGGACAACCTTTGTCTACAAAGTACATTTCGTTGATTTTCACAGCAAAAGGACTACACGCTTTCAGTTTCTTTCGCTGGATTGTCGTTAGTCGTTGGGCTGACATGCATCGATATGACTCTTTTGAAATTTCGTAGACACTAGACGCAGCTCGAAGGAACAGAACCTGTACCCCTGTTAAGAAAGCTGCAAAAAACCCGATCACCCCGTTAAGGTACCACGGCTGCTGATACCCGGATGTCAACAAAACGTAGAAGATATTGACGTTCGCCACGTAGATGACGAATTTCATTACTGCAAACACCCTTCCTAGTGCACAGTTAAACATTGTCGTCAAGATCTTAAGATGGGTGAGTGTTCGAAGTGTTCTGTCGAATTCTTCAGTGATGTTGGTTCTGTGGACGTCCAACATCACATTCAGAGAACTCATTGTGGTTTGCAGGTAAACGAGGACTGACACATTCAGAATGTTGAAGCTCCCGGCTCCAAAGAAAGACTTTTCAAACTCCCATGCAAACTGCAACATGAACGTTGTCCAAGTCAGGGCTGCCTTGAAACCCGCCTCGATTTTCATGCGGTTCAGGTATTTGGAAACTGCGGCAAAGACGTAGTAGCTGTTGTGATTATAAATTAATACCAGCAACGGACTTAGTAGCCGTGCATTGAATAAAAACAAATAAAGTATCTTGATGAAGAGCGTGCGTCTTGAGAGGATCCTGTCAGATTCGGGACCTGGAAGTCCCGTCAAGAAACCGTCACATCGGTTGAACATTTCGTTGATAGACTCAACATTGAAGTAAATTACGTAATTATTGATATAACAGCCAGTGGACAGCATTATATACAAAGTATGTAGGCTCTTTAGTAGAAATTGCTTTTCCCTTTCATACATTGCTTTGTATTGGATAAGCTGATAGACTGAGATTGATATTTCAAAACTTAAAAGTAACTGAACAAAATAAAATCGAATTTTTTGAATTGAATTGTTTTCTGAAACTCGGCTTGTTCTGAAATTATTGTCGTTGATTAAAAACGGAAATTCTATTAACCCAGTCAGGCTATTTCCGGATTTCAAAAGGGCCATAGTATATTAAATTTTGCCAGTTCCGCAAATTTTCAAAATTCGGGAGTACAGTTTTACGGGCAAGGTTGAGTGCTTTCGATGACCTTATACGCCGTTCGTATGATACGTATGTCTGCGTATAAGTTCCATAATGTTCATAGTTTTAATGTTTTGTGCTCCACTCTGGTTCATCCCAATACCATATAACGCCTGGCGTTTTGTTACTGACAATTATTTCATAATTACATAATTGCTTCCACATTAGTTTAAGTTGATGTTTGTGGGAAAATTGTCGGTTGGAAAATTAAAGTGTATTAGATAATTACACTTAATAAGTGCTTTTGAGACTTTCCCAGCAGCATTACCCGACGGCATTTAAAAGTCGCTGAAATGGTATTTTTGGTTCGCATTCCTTATCCCGAGTTTCAAATCTTGCTCCAATGACGACGAACCATAATTTCAACGAATCCCCATTTCTATGCAAAGAGAGTAACACCTATAGTTCAGTTTTAACCCGAGCGGTCAAAAAATATGATTTCAGTCTCCCAAAACCGAAGAAATGATTATACCCGTGGCTAGGAGTGACATTAATGAATCCAATCAAAATCATATCGTTCACGCATGGAGCTGCTGGTGCTCGCAAAGTCCTAATTCTCCTAATGTCAAAAGTTGACATCGTTGCGACACGAGTGAATGATATGCACATTAAAGACACTACACACGCCGCGGGTATTTACGCCCATCCAATGAAGCCGATCATAAAATACCCTGTTGAAATTGCAGAGTTGAAGAGTCGAATAATGAATAATGACTCCCAGGGCTAACAGTGCTAATTTATGCGCGCAGGCATCTTGGAATGGCATGGATTGGCATAATGTTTATTGCATTATTTGGAATGCTAATTGCCAAAGAGTGCTTACTGTAAAATCCTCTCGCCGGTGTGCGAAATGTGAATACTCCTTCCTCATGCAAATGGGAACTCGCGAGTAGTTTAGAAATCTTTGATAGTGTAATTAATGATAAACTATTATAAACTCTTTGGGTTAGTCTGTCCTCCTCGTGTCATTCGAGTAAGTCCATTGCATTGCCCCATTGTTTGCGGGTCCGTTTATTATCCATTGAAAGTTGAGCCTTGAACCCTTCCCCAAACCCCAACTTAACTAACGAGGAAGCACACCAACTCGTGGCAGTTTTGTTTACATTACCCCTTTCTTTGCACGGCGAATGTCTATCGTATGAAGTGTCCAAGTACGTCCTGGTTCCTCCAGTCCAGACGGTCAACTGTTCATGAGTTATTTGACTTTTCAGTTGTCAAAAACCGCCCCGCGGAAAAACCTTAATGGCGCTCAAGCCGGGGAAGCCGAGGATTCTACAGATGTTACCAACAGCTCATCTGTTTTAGAAAATATTTTACAATGTCACTTTGAAATAGAACATTGAATCTAAATATATGCTCTTTTATTGAACGACGTGATTGATGGCATTTTGCGGTCATCTACATGTGCTTTCGAGTACGTCCCACAATTGATGGAATCAAATCTGTAATTAATTTTGACTGCCACTCAAAAAGTTGTGGTTGAAAATGTGCGCAAACCAATTGCCATTTAATGAGTCATTCGTGAATCTTCAGATTGTCTGAAATTTTATTTTTGCACAGCTACTTATATTGACTGCAGTTTAAGGTTATTCTTTACCATTGTCGTAAAACATCTAAGCCATTTGAGGGTTAGGAACACAACCCACAATCGGTGGACAAGGTGCCTTGACACAGAGGACTTCTTGTACTTGGCAAACGTAGCCAGCTGAACATTTAACGGTATCACAGGTAGGATACCAAGTTTTGACAGGTACGCAGGCAGGGACAGGTGGACAAACCTCAACTTTACATTTGAGCTGTTTCATTTCACAAAAGTAGCCCTCTTCGCACTCAACGACGTCGCAAGTCAGACACCCGGTTACATTCGGCATGCAAACCGGGACTTGTGGACAAGGGAATCGGACGCAATTGATGTCGTCTTGCATTTGACACACTGTTCCAGGGTCACATTTGATTGTAGAACAGTTCTGCGGATTCACGCACGTCGGGATTTGTGGACACGGGAATCGGACGCAATTGACATCGTCTTGCATTTGACACACCATTCCAGGGTCACATTTGATAGTAGAACAGTTCTGGGACTCCTGGTAAAAGGTCAAGTCGGGATTTGTGGACACGGGAATCGGACGCAATTGACATCGTCTTGCATTTGACACACCATTCCAGGGTCACATTTGATAGTAGAACAGTTCTGGGACTCCTGGGGAAAGGTCACGCACGTCGGGATTGGTGTACAAGGAAGAGGACGTCGAGAATCCAACGCGCATGGTGATTGCATTATGCAAATCTGACCTCGGGGGCAAACCTTGAAGTCGCATGTTGGTTCTATAAAATAATTAAAATTGATTAATGACTATTGATTGTTGAAAAAAGTCGTAAATATTAATTTCTACCGTACGGACTGGAATACCGCCGTCGCCTATGTCTGTACTTGGCGTAATACTCAAGCCGTTGACAACGAGCACAGTTGCCAAAAGTGCATTAACAACCCAATAAGTCACTCCCATTTTGTAGATTCGAAATGACACTGACANGCACAGTTGCCAAAAGTGCATTAACAACCCAATAAGTCACTCCCATTTTGTAGATTCGAAATGACACTGACACTGACCTTAACTCGACGTCTCTATTTTACTCGGAAACACGGAAATAATGTGCAACGGAGGAAGGCCCTCGCTTTTTGTACTATTTGGTCACAATTGCACCGTTGCAGGTTCATGCCGATGAATTATTCAGTATTATAAGATGATTGTTTGTCATAATCTCATAATAATTATTTCTGCCAATGTTGGATCTTCATAATGCAAATTAGTATTGTGCTGTGAATCTATTATCGATGAAGTGTATGACAGGAGAATGATCTTTTGTGTTTCCATTTGCCATTAATTTACAGATGAAGATAGCCGGGCTGTGAAGAGCCATGACATTATCATTAAATGAGCTCGTGACTCCCAAAATATTGTTTCATATTGAGCATGAATATGAATGCCCCGTTTCATATTTTCTTTATAGAACCAAATCAATCTGGTAAAATCCGGACCAGGGACCAGTCGATTACTGTTCAATAATCCTCGAGGTCCTACCAAAAATATACGCAGTATTCGTGGCATGCTGCTGCATGCTGTGGTAGTCAAATTCGCAAATTGGCAATGCAATTTATTTGTTGTACTTTTTTCGTGACGACTTGACGTCAAGTGATGATTCGTGAATCACTCATTGCGGATTACCGTGCGTTTGGAAAAAAACAACATGAATGAGGATGACCGAGCTTTTTTGACATTACCTGGATTACCCTGACACTGACACTTTTGGCTTCTATTATCCCGGACCTCAAAGGGGTTATTTCAAATGCATTACACAACTTCGTGGTCAGTTTCATCTCAATACTACTTATGCGACATATATATTTACGAATTACGATTAAGGATCAGGGGCAGGGGTCGCCTATATACGCACTCGCCGCAATTATGAACGACATGAAACTGAAGTTTGTAAAATATGTATTGTAGCAACCTCCGCTTTATACTGTGGTGGCCAACGTAAACATTAAAATTGTGTCCACTGTTGACTGTTTCCAAAATTGCTATCCTGAATGTAAAACTTTTAAAATGCAACATACATGCTACACTATATACTATTATACGACTTAATTGTGCTGACGCATTTGGGAATTAAAACGTCAAGTATTGACTTTACTAGGATTTTATTCTGTGTTTAAACAAGTAAAGAAAGTCATCATTATAATTTCGGGCTTTTTCGTCGCTATTATAATTTGGACACGGCAAATGCTGTTTTTTGCTTTCGATTATGTATTCAGTTGACATGGGGCTCGATGGCATCACTTGTTCTTGTGTACCTTTTTCCAGGGCCCCGAGTGAATATAGGATATAAATTACGCTTTAATTGTGTGTGTGTGCCGTTCGTTGGTTTAAAAACGGGAAAACCTAGGACGAGTAATGCTTTTACATAATTTTACATAAACTAATGGAATTTTCTTCCGACAGCCTTAGAGAGACAGACTGGCGGGTGACGAGGTGACCCGCCCTTCTGCAAGTATATTATAGAATCCCTCAGTTGAGTTCAGCACTTGACCACGAATCTTCGTTCGTGTCTGTTCCTGGCAAAATGGCTCAGTTGTACCTGAGCGCAGAAAAACATTTCAAAGAAATCGTTTCCATCGTCACCAGACCTTGTACTGGCCTTATTGTGTTTCACGTAGCCGATGACCTGACACGCCCGACCGTGAGAGAGCACTTGGAAATTGCAGTAACATTAAAGTCCCAAGTAACGTTTCATGTTCTGAATTCCTGTATGCTGTTCGAGCTCGTTTTCCGAATTGTCCAGCTGCTCATTCACTACAATTCATACAAGGAATCCCAGTTGGGAAACTTTCAGCTCAATCTCCACATTCTAAGCTGTTTCACGTCATTTGTAATAGTTGCATTGCCAATGGAAGTGTACAGAACCCGGGAACACGTTCGCATTCTGACGAACAGCGGAAGTAGCCAAGTGCACAGTATTCTTCGGACCTTGCGCGGAGAAGAATTCGTCACAAACATGAACACAAAGCTACGGGCAGTTTTTTCAATTTTCGGATTCCTCCTGTATTGGCAACGGTTTTTCTACCCTTTTGTATTCATCATTGCTCCGTACAATCATTCCTATTTGTACTCCGTGCTGGTGTCCGGCCCTTATCAAAGTGAGAACAGCTCCTTGCCATTGTCAAGGATGTGGGGAACGTCAACTTTCGTGGGACAACTGTTCCTGGAATATGTACACGGGTGCCTTGGCGCTTCCGCAACATTCACCTTCTGGTGGATTGGGGCACACTTTTTTCATGGGTTTCTCCAGCTGCTGAAAATTCTGAAAAGTCGGGGAAATAATTCGTCCAATGAACAAAACATCAAATGGTTTAAGCAATTGAGGATTTTAGTATCCGTGTTTAACGAAGGGATGGGAAGCCTCATTGCATTAGTCCAACTCATCCTTGGAGGAGCGATTGTCATATTTGGCAACTTCATCATCTCTGGCGATCGGGACCAACCGTGGTACATCCTCATCAATTGGTTTTGTCTCCTAGTCGCCGTTTACACTTTGGGACTTGTATTCTTGACGTATGCCGGCCGAGCTTATGAGTCTGCGAACCAGCTTCGAGGTCAACTCTTGAAATCCAAGCCGACAAGGCAGCAGAGAAGAATCGTCCGATCTCTTCGTCCGTTTGCTGTGACTATCAAGTCCATGTACTTTGTGGACAAAGGATGTCCACTTACGTATTCCAACATTGTGGCGTCCACTCTAATGTCTCTTATTTTGACGACTGGTCGCAAGAACGTCATAACTTAATATATATCTGGCAAGCTTTAAAAATAAATAAAGTATGATGCAATTGCAATCGCCGACTCCCTGCTTCCAGAATGTACAAGGCAGGTGCCGGCTTCTTTCACGTCCGCCCTCGCAGCAGCGGCATTCTAAACCTAAATGGTCTACGTCTACACGTCT
>JABASF010002986.1:0-12068 GCA_019776145.1 Harlomillsia oculata
CCTTCAACACTATTGAGAACAATCTCCTTAATCTTAGCGAGTGGGCTTTGTTTGGAGTGCGTATTATTGGATACGTCCCTTTGAATATTTCAGGAACAAGCCCTTCTCGAAAACTACAATGGAAACTTCACAGTTTACCAATGATTTACACGACTGTTCTTTTAATTTTTGCTGTTGCTTGGAACTTGACCTTTACAGCCTTTAGCAGAGATCATGCTCGACTCTCCCTTGTGAAGGACACCCCAACTGAGAGTTTGGCTAATAATGTTACTGGTTTGCTCTTGGCTTTTCTAACTATTTGTTTGAGAGTATCAGGATTACTGCAACCTACAGCAATTTTATCTTTCTGGAAATCAAATGTCAAGTTGTTTGAAACCATCGTGTCGAAGGGGATTAATCTTAACTTGCCCCAGCACAATGAAGCGTTATGGAAAGTGAGAACAGCGACTCGTAAACTTCTTTTGATTCACTACACGCTAATTATCATTCACATCATAGTAGTCAATATAATTTTTCCATTCATTTATGTTCTGTACTTGAGTCACAATAAGGAGGAAGTGAGCATTGAATTCATTTTGGTTTGGATTGGGTGCAACTTTTGGTGCTGGATGACGTTTTGTCACATAGGACATTCTGTTTGGTTGGTTTTCTTTATTAAACTTTATCATACAGGCTTTTTTCATTATAAACGAAGAACTCCGGACACTTTTCTCTATCAAAAACGTTAACTTGTCCATTAAACCGATTTCATCTGAAATACTGGAAGAAGCGAATTACGAAGCTAGTACTAACTCCAAACCTATATGGTTAGAGAAGGAACGAAAAAATCCATACGACAATGTAAATGCAGTCATTTCTCCGCTTTCTCCAATGATGTCCTGTTCTGCAGACATTGTCACCTACGGAAAGGACGAGAAGGTGAGAGAATGCTTCTTATTGTTCACTCAAGTGGAACAACAAGTGAAGCATTTCAACAAAGTGTTTTCGAAGAAGATGGTTCTTGAAGTTGTCATTTGTCTTGGAACTATACTGATTTATGGATTCTTCGCTTGCGTAAGCATTGGAAGTGGAGACTTCTGGAGCAACAATCGATTTGCAGTGCTTTTAGCTATTGCTATGCCCGTCAGTTTCTTTTCTTTGGCATTGTACTCCATTGGCTCCGAGTCCGCTAAAATGACACTGGAGTCTAAGAAACTGATGGAGATTCTTCTCCAGTTACCGTTACAAGATATGAATTCAGATTTGCAGTTCAAGGTAAAAAAAAACATAGTTTAGATAAAAGTCGCATGCTTATCAAATCAATCTTTCTTGGCATTTCAAACAATATTGAAAAATTAACCCGGTCATAATTATATGATATCATCGTTGGTCACACGGGTGAAACCGCGGCTCAATTCTCTTGAAAGCTTTTGAGGTTCGTCCGATGTTTCCCTGTGTTGACATTTCGTCTCCCGTTACCCCAAGATAGTAATTTACAACTTCTTGACGGCGTGCGCTCCTATCCTACGCTGGCGTTTGTACGATACGATTACGATATACTTAAAGACGATAATATACTTCGATATACTTAAATGTTGTTCAATAGATCATTTGAAACTCCATTTTAATCAAACTATTTTAATATTTAATATTTTAATAATATTTTAATTCCAACCGTCTTAACAATATTTCGCAAACATATGATAAATATGTTATGTTGTTATGTTATATATTATTTTATTCGTGTTTGGTTTTTCGAACTCAGGCACAACTTTTGGGGTCAAAGTTGACAAGCGATCCGCCCATTATTTCTGGACAATACATGACGCTAGCTCCTATCCTACGCTGACGTTTGTACGATACGATTACGATATACTTAAAGACGATAATATACTTCGATATACTTAAATGTTGTTCAATAGATCATTTGAAACTCCATTTTAATCAAACTAGATAACATAATTTCGTTCCTTTAATTCCAACCGTCTTAAGAATATTTCGCAAACATATGATAAATATGGTATGTTGTTATGTTATTATTTTATTCGTGTTTGGTTTTTCGAACTCAGGCACAACTTTTGGGGTCAAAGTTGACAAGCGATCCGCCCATTATTTCTGGACAATACATGACGCTGAACTATCATCTAATTACATCTGTAAGAACTAAAAGAAGTCGTTGCACGCAAACTGCAATGATTGAAAACAAATTGAGAGTCTAGTCTTATAAAACTTATAATTATAACATAACTTAATGATTTAATGTTTTTAATTGAAGGTTGTGGGTGCACTAGCAACGTATCTAGTGGTTCTTGTTCAATTTCAAGTTGCGGACCGGTTGAAACTCCCTGATTTCAATGTGTACAACCACAGTCATCCAAGAATTACCCCTAAGATTGCAGATCAATTTTAGTCATGATAAAAATATTGTTTAGCTGTCAAACAAATAAGCACTAAATAAAAATCACTAAAAGTACCAAATAAAACAGCAATGATTGAAAAATGCAGTTCATCCTTACATTTATAATTCTGATTCGATGCGCGTATTAATATAGACAATAGACATCTCATCTACATGTTTGCATGAGTCTATTTTAAACTAGCACAAATGAAACCAACAATCGATAAACAACAATGTAAATTGGCTAAAGATCACATCCTTGGCTGTCAACACTCCATTGTGTATTTAATGCGATAAGACAGAAAAGTAGTCATTAGTCAACCATAAAAGCTAACAGTAAGATGCAATTTAAGCCACTTGGAAATTGGAATGCACGCAACAATCATAACGCTAACAATTAACAATGCTGTTGCAAACTTCGCCAAACTATAAAAATGGTCTCAAATGATTACTACTACATCAGATTTTTAGTACTTACACTTGTTTGTTTGCGCTTTAGCTAAATTTTATGCACGTTGATTGATGTAATGATTGATACAAGTCTTATCTTCTCATTTAAGGGCTCACGACTCACGAGTCGCGGTCGCGAACCTTCCTTTTTTCATACGATGGTGTTACATTCTGGCCAAGGCTCCCACGGACAGGTACCAAATGGGAGACATTTTTTTAAAAGTAGCTCATTAAATCTTACTGCACAACATGTTTCCTCAAAATGACCATCATGCAAACGTTTTATTATCATAAACCATAGCCTTTAAAATATAGGCACGTGAGCTCAAGGTGTCCTTGATTATGCATCATTATTCATAGTTCATAAGTTCATAGGTTGAAGTTGTTACCTAAAAGTGACATTAAAATCTCAGGCTATATAAGAGAGATTAAATCTGACTTATCTCATCAGTTAACCATCTTACCATTCACCCGTCAACATGCTCAAGATTGTAAGTCTCATAATTGCAAATCATACTGTAATTTATTTGCGAGTGTAGACGTTTCTGTCGGTGCGATACGAAAACGGACTAATTTTAGAAATTCTTATAGAAATTCTTACGAAAAGATATTCACCTGGTCAATTTTCTTCACAGGTTGTTTTGTTCGCCGTCGTGGCCTTGGCTTTGGCCGCCGACAAGAAGAAGGATGACTTGGACACTGCATCCGGAGTGGCTCTTGGCTACTACACCGCTCCAACTTACACCGGAGTCCCAGCTTATGGCTACCGTTATGCTAATGGTCCATTCAACAACTATGGTTTCTCCCACGCTGCCAATCCATTCAACTACGCTTATCAACACCGTTACGACGCTCCAGTCTACGGATACAGATTCGCTCATACTGCTTATGCTCCAGCCGTAGCCGCCGTCGCTGCCCCAGCCGCCGTTGCTGCTCCAGTTGCCGCCGTTGCTGCTCCAGTGGCCGCCGCTCCAGCTCCAGCTGCCGTCGCTGCTCCAGTTGCTGCCGTTGCTGCTCCAGCTGCCCCAGTTGTTGCCGCCGCTCCAGTGGCTTATCATCCAGCTTATGCTGGTTATGCTGTCGCCCCAGCCGCCGTTGCTGCTCCAGTTGCCGCTGTTGCTGCTCCAGCCGCCATTGCTGCTCCAGTGGCCACCGCTGTTGCTGCTGCTCCAGTCCTCGCCAACCCATACGGCCCATACCGTTACAACTTGGGCGGACTCTACGGATACGCTTTCAACCCATACAGCAACTTGTACAATCCATACGGATACTACAACCCATACAATGGTCTTTACAATGCCAACTACGCTTACGCCTACGATTTGTACAAGAAGAAGTAAACTGTGATCTTGTATAAACTGTGACCAGGACCACTGAAAAATTTCTCCTGTGATACACACATTCTCAAAAAATGACTCGCCATTTAAAAATAAAAACATTCATAATCGTCTCCTAAAGTTAACGCATTACGGAAATTTTACAGTTTAGTCATATGCTATATGCATTACATTATTTTGATGTTATTCGCAAACCTCAAATCTCGTTTTATTTTTGTAAGCTTGAGTCTCCAAAAATGCCAAACTCTCTCATCTCAGGCCTTTCCTAACTTATGAATTTCGAACTGAATAAAACTAATGGACGCTTTGATAACAGTAAAGTTTTCATGTAAATGTATAATAATTTCATAGAATCTTATATCATTTTATATTTCATAATCGTAATGACCAAGTTACAGATTTTAGAAAATATTTCGAATCATCTGAATTTTTTGGGATCTTTTTCCAAATACACTTTTTTAACAATGTAGGCTTAAATTTTATGGCAGTTTTGGCTTGGCAGGAATATTAGTAAATAGTATAGCGTCATGTTGACATGTGGGACGCACAAGATGTCTTATTTTTTACCATCCACGGTATCCGTAGCCACCATAAGCTGGGTATCCGTAACCGTATCCGCCATATCCATAACCGAGAGCTCCGTATCCGTAACCTCCATGTCCAAGACCGTATCCAAGACCATAACCGCCATATCCGTATCCGCCATATCCGCCATATCCACCCAAAGCGTATCCAAGAGCTGTTCGGTCAGTTCGGTTCAAAAATTACATTTTAACCCAATAAACGAAAACAATGGAATGGAAATTCCAAGTAAGTTTTAAAAAGATTCGTACCGTAGCCAGAGTCGGTCTTAAGGTCATCCTTGGCAGCGAAAGCCACAGCCACAAGGGCGAAAAGAGCAACGATGAATTTCATGTTGAAGTTTGTTTTTGAAGTTGTCTTAACTCAAAAGTCAAATGCTTTGATGCTCTGTCTCATTTTTGCATCGCCTTTTTATACTCAAACCTGATCTAATTTGTGACACTACTGGCATGCAGTCTATATTGGCATCAGAAACAATTAGTTGTCTAATCATAAATAACCAAAATGAGTATATGTACAATGCAACACTCAGACATTTCATATTACCGCATAATAGAGTATGTACAAAGTTTACGCATAACCCTACCGACTGTCACGCCAATGGACCGGAAAACACCGATGTGTCCCAAGAATAAAATGCTCAACTTGCGTCATTTTACGACACACAATAAGCCAAGTTGCTACTGACTTGAGTTGGAATTCGATTCAGGGTCGTCAGCAATAATTCCACTTTCATGCACACAATTATAATGCTAGACAGTCATCAATTAGTAAACTAGTAAGCTAAAAGTATTTAGTTTGGCTAACAATAAAAACTAACGCAACAAAGTAAAAATAACATTCTTTTTCATTCACGTTCCGTTCTGATGATTTGTTATTGGGTAAGGGTAAGGCAGAGGTAGTCACGTACGCACATGCATGTAACGCAAGTCTGCTAGAATCTATGAACAGTAAGTGATACATTGTTACTTACATTTAATGATATTACATTGTTATTGTTTCTATTCTCTAACTTACATTGCAGAACGGATTAGGATGAAGTCGTTTAGAACAATACTGAGTGCATTTAAATGTGTTGGCTTTATGCATCTGTTCCATTCGTTAGGTACGATCGTGCGACGGTTTATGAAGTAATGAATACTTTCAACTTTAAATGAATTAAATTATTTTCAGTTTCAGTGAACAAAATGTTTTTTTAAGAGACTTGAGATTTTATTGTCTCATGCATCGTTTTCGCAACACAACGATTCAAAATTAATACTGTTTGGGTTGGACATTTAATAGTAATATCCGTATGGTGCATAAGCTCCGTAGGCGTATGGGAATCCATAAGCTCCGAATCGGTATCCGAAAGCTGGGTAGCCGTATGGGTATCCGGCGTAGCCGTATGGTCCGAGAGCATATCCGAGAGCAAGTCTGAATAAAAAACCACAGTGAACGGTGAGATTGGACGGAAGACAGTTCCGGATCTAATGATTTGAATTGTAAACTATAATATAGCAAAAGTAAATTACCCGCTATCGGTTTTTTGGTCTTCCTTTTTGGCATCAGTAGCGAAGCACACAGCAACGAGAGCCAAGAGGGCAACAAAGACCTGTGAATTATGAATGAGTTCATAGTTTAGTTTAGTTTATGGTTTTTCACTTCTTCTTACTAGAAAAGATTCGTTTTATGAATGATTTAGAAAATTGAAATCTTACGATGAATTTGGCCATTTTGAGAGTTAAGGATTTGTGTTTCACACTATTGTAAAGCTTGCTTTGATTGATCAAAGCCGTTTGATGACTGGTGAGACCTTTCAGACCTCTCGACTCTATTTATATCTTTGATTCAATTCCTAGGAAGGGTGCGTCCCTTATCCCAATTACCATTAAATCAATTGAAGGCACCCTCATTTGCCTAGAACACTAATCCTATTACGATACATTTCCTGTTTATCTCAATCTTTCAGAGCATATCTTCCACATTCAAAAAAATCCTATAATTGCTTTGCTATGCGCATGCAAAAGAGTTATGTTATGAAATAATGATCTTAAATTATCTACTGTTGCTGTTGCAGTGCAATTAATCTTCTGGTGTTATTAAAACTCGACGTTACATGAACATATCTATGTTAAGGCATCAGCCCTTCGAAAAACCCTTAAATCTAAAAGGGCCAAGCGTGACTTTAAAGGGTGTGTAGACATCTCAATTATTAGTCGTCGTATGCAAATGCATGATGCAAAAATCCTACATATATCTGCACAAGAACACCAGTTTCCCTTGTCAAAGTGTACAAAAATTCAATTTAATTGGCCGTCATGTGATCATCAATTACGTAAGAGAAGTGCGATAAATATGATAATGATAATTACCCAGATAAACACTATAATAGTGAGCTTTGGATATAAGTTCTAAGATTTCTAGATTCACACTTTTCGCTATCCAAGTAAGCTATGTGAGCTTAAAAAAGTGAATTTTCCGACATAATTTTGGTTGCAAGAAAATCGCAAATTTTATTCCAATTATGAATGTAATTAACACATTTTGATTTCAATTCCATTGTATAGTACGATATTGTGTTAATAAGTTAAGTATCACAGTTAGTAAAGCGTATACCAATATACAATGAAATAGAATTTTGGTCATTTTTTGGACATGTTGTAAAAGTGACGAGCGATAGTGGTCGTTCACATTGGGGTGTTGTGCAACGATGTCAATGATGGAAATAAGTTGAAAAATGACCATTGCTGGGGATGTGCTGCTGAACACGGAACATTTTAGGTGAATTTGTGTGGAGAAGGTCAGAAATCAGAAGGATGAGACAAAGAGAGAGGAGAAGATCCGATTGTCAGTTTAGTAGAAGTAACGTCCGTATCCGAATCCAGCGTGTGGGTAGCCGAAACGGTATCCGAGTCCGTAGTATGGAGATCCGTAGTATCCGCGGTATCCGTAGTATCCGTGGTTGTAGTATCCAAGAGCTATAAGATCAAGAAATATTAAAACTCATAATCTTTCAATAATTTTCAAAATGTAAAATTAGCATTTTGGAAGAAGCACTCACCGACTCCTTGTTCAGTCTTCAAGTCTTGGGATTGTTGTTGTTCTTGCTGGGCAAGAGCCACAGCGAAGAGAGCGAAAAGAGCGAGAGCAACCTGCAAAATCACAGATTTTATAATTATGAGCTATGCATGAGCTTAAAATTGAATTTCAGTTTTAAGTAGCAAACTTACGATGAATTTCATGGTGATTTTGGGTTTGGTAAGCTGAAAGCTTGAGAAGTTTGGTTGAAGTTGATTTGTTTGCTGCGAAACAAGATTTGATGCTCTCTGGAAGTTTCCTGTCAGCTTTTATACTAAACCGAGACTCGTATGAAAACGGCAGCTCATTATCCTCTTTGCATGAAATTAAATTTTTAAGTGGCCATGCAAATAAACTTTTTTCAACTTTGTGCAGCTGAAGTACAAGGGTCACAAGTCACAACACGACTCATCCCATTAAAAGGTAACATAATAGCAATTTACATAGTACAACAAGAACAATGCATACAGTTCGTATCTTGCTAGGACTAGAGATTTTTTATCCCCTTGGCCGCTATTTCCTTCAAGACAACAACAAAAGGAAAAAGGACTCGCACTTCTTTCTGTTTTACGAGGTTTTCCTATGCGAAATTCTAATCTAAGCAATTAGAATGGAGCAAAAATCCTCATCTTGATAATGCCAAAGCGATAATCAACGAAGATTTGATTTGATAATGAACAAACGCATGAGTAGAATAATACTGAAATGGTTAACCTTTCAATGAAATTGGATTTTTTCAGCTGCATTTGCCTTTTAATTAGTTAGCAGGATTACTCATCAATACATCATTGATTTTTTAAAATTCAACTTTATCATTACAGCCTTTCGACGCCGAGTCACCTTAAAAGGGCGTACGAATCCAAAGTTAGCTAAAGGGTACCTAAAGTGCATTAAAATGTGAAGTCTGAGCCTACGTGAAAAATCTGTCTTCTTACTGCGCATTTTAAAAATACCAAAATAATGACCAATCGTTAGTTTAAACCAAGCTAAGCTGTTGATTAACAGTAAAATAACCGTGAGTGAATCAGATAAATGTGCCTACCTTGTAAAGTCGTCGATTTTATGCTTTTGTGAAGGGAGAATTACTATAACTTGTATATGACTTATTATGACAATTTATATTAACTACGTAGATTCTCATTACTAACCACAATGGACAATATTCTTGAACGTTGGACTCAGAATAATTAGGAAAACAGCCTGAAAGGGGCTCATTCCGTCATCATTTTTATTTCATGCAGATTCCATTCGTTCGAAAGTACAGAAATACACTTTTACGCAGTTACACAGAAATTAGCGTAATTGGCCAAATATCAATTTTGCACACGGTCGAATTACATCAATATAACAAAAACGGTGGTGGTGGGGTTTGAATTTGAACTGTTGAACTTTGAAAACAATGGTGATGTTTGTGACATCTGACATGTGACACATCTTACATGCCGTACATACTTCGACCACCGTTGACAGGTTCCATCATTTTGAAAGAGGCACCAGCAGTGTATGTC
The DNA here is from genome assembly GCA_019776145.1 of Harlomillsia oculata. Taxonomy (NCBI): domain Eukaryota; kingdom Metazoa; phylum Arthropoda; class Collembola; order Entomobryomorpha; family Oncopoduridae; genus Harlomillsia; species Harlomillsia oculata. Next base: position 9,315 of record JABASF010002986.1, read on the forward strand.
TTGTGATTGCTCATGTCTCCGTGATAGTTGTAACCGGAAGTGATGACTTGTCTACCAGAAGTGGCATAATTGTACCCGAAACCATATCCTCGGTCTGACATATGATATTCATTTTGCATACCCATGAATTTCCTCAAATCTTCTTGGGCAATAGAAGTACCCAAAAAAGTCAAGACTGCCATCATCAAAATCTAATAAAGTGTTAAAATTGATATAAAAAATTAAACCGTTTACACGATTACAGGTATTACAGTTTAGTCGTTTTAATAGTGTTCCTGCCTGCCTGCGGTTTGCGGTTAGAGCATTTACCATAAATGCACCAACACGAAGAAAGGAGCATAACTACCTTTTCTTTACTTTGAATTTAATTTTTATGCAAATCTTTAATATAAATAATAAACGTCAAAACTGTCCATTTTACCGTGACTTTGACCATTTTGAACGAAGTGTAAAGTTGACTCCCAAAATTCACAAAGAATATTATTAGTAGCACATTTGCACTACAAGACTAATAAATGTAAACTGAGCCTGAAATGGTGTGAGAACAAGAGCTTTTACTTTTAATACACACACGCCCAATTTGCCTGTCTCATCAATGGAAATAGATTTACATATCATTATAATTAAATTATTAGAGTTTATGCCATTTATGCGTACTAGTTTGACTGAACGAGGAAGAATTTACCAGAACAATAAAGCATGAGAAAACAATTAAAAATTCATTTTTACAAGAAGGTCCTGATCTCCTGATCCTGGGGTTACTTGCTCTACATCGTTTGTTTGTGTGTCCGATTTTCATTTTCCTTTTTTATTTCCATTGCGTAAGTAAAGTACGTGAATTAGGTACCGCTACCGCTTACCAGCATCACCATTGTAAACAACACACTGTTAATGGTTCAGTGAGTGTTTGCGTTCGACTGTTAGTGCGTATTCTGTAACAACAACAAAATAGCAGGTGTAAACGCAACGATGCTTGATTTAAGTTAAATGATGTATAATATTAGATGCTAATTCCCAATTACATTAGATTCAACTTGTTCAACTATACTTTGGAAAGCAAGTCAACTTTAATGAGGAACATCCACTAAAACAATCGCCGTACATTTGTTTTCAATTTCAGCATCAGGTACAATATATAATACATATAGTCGTAGTGTACAATTGTTTGCTGATTTGCTGCACTCCCCTGTGTGCATGTTCTGAATGAATGTAAGTAACTTTTCTTTTGCTTGTGGGAATGGGAACTGAGTTGGTGCTTCATTGTGTAATATTGTCACTGACCACATTTAAGATGATGAATAGAATGATAATGATGTGTTAGGCGGTATCTAGAAGTTAATATGAAAATAGAAATATAGTTGAGCTAACATTTTCTTCTATATCATATACAAATATTGAAATTTCCAAATTATACCAGCACTACATTAATGGCGAATTTTCTTTTGAGGATCAACGATCCAATTCTGTTGCCACATTCACAGATTAAGACTAGGATTCCCAAAATGCCTCCGAAAATTAAGATGTAAAATGGACCCGTAAGTTTCGGAATGCTAAGACTCACAGGTCCCTCGACGAAATTGGGCTTGAGACGTTTTTGGGTTTTGAGCCAGCGTAAGTGATCAAGTCTTTCTGACTCAAAATCCATTTGTTTCCACCGATCTGGTAGATGCATTTCTCTCAGATTATTGATCAGACCCTGAAAATTAGACCTGTAAATTGCTTTCTTCTTGTATGCCACTCCTGATGCAACCATGAATGACACGTCTTCTCTGATGACGAGAGGATTCTTGTAAAATTTATTAGTAAAGTTACGAATGAGGACCCGAAGTCCCGCGTCATTCCATGTTATGCAAGCGAAATTTTCTGTAAGTGGTCTACTGAAGCATTTATTATTGTCTCGCTCTAATTGAACTTTCTCATAGATTCTCCTATTAGTTGGGCTAGTAGACGTTCGAAGATGTTCATGAGCGGCCCCACCTATGACTGCGGGAGCTAACGCCCACTTGAAATCCGAATTTCCCAGCTCGTCAAAAGATTTTGGTAGCTCTTGAAATAACGGGAAACTCATGAGACCCACCAGTTTTCCTCGGTAGGCTGTCGTAAGGATGAGATTCGTGAACAACCAAATTGAGCACAAAACCCTTCCAGCGTTGGATTTTGGAAGCGGAAATGCTTGTTCGAGTAGAGACGTGAGGATGAAGGGAGCAGTGTGTCTGTTGAAATGGTCTGTAGCAAGATGAAGGACTGATTGTTTTTTTTCAGGATGATACTTGTGAATCAGTTTGAAAGTAGTTATAACTGTAAAAATAGCTGCCACTGTTGTCAGCCACATATTCCTATTGAAAGGCCAACAGACTGATTGCCATGAGTAGAGTGGTTTCGGTGTTCCCATTATGAATACCACCCAAAGGTAGCAGAACACGCTGCTCTCAATCAATTTGTATCGAGGGTAACTAGCGGTCACGGCTATGCCAATATCGGCGTTACCATCCACAATGTCACCTACAGAACCGACCCATGTTCCGTTTGGTAGAATGGCTCCTGAAGCGCCGTTTCCTTTGCTCGGAATACAATTATAGGTGTAATTAAATTTTTGAGCCAAAGCATCCACAACTGATTTCCCAGAACCACGAATGATGCGACATCCTCCTTTGAGCGTCACTGTGTATACAAACTTCAAACGAGTTTGAGCAGTTATCCGTAAAAGATAACCGTTCGCATTCTGTGTGAAGTCGGGAAACAGGTCATTTAACA
>JABASF010002987.1:0-12060 GCA_019776145.1 Harlomillsia oculata
TTTTTTCAGCGAGATGTAAGTTCCACTCTCTTATTATGGACATGGAAATTGTCTCTCTCGACAATTCTGTTCATTTCGATGGCTTTTTATTACAAGTCGCGGTCGCGACTGAATCGAGCATACCATGAATGGATTTCATTTCATATGTCTTTTTGTGGCTTTGACACTATGTCTCAACTATATAAGTAAAGTACCGTCCCACTAATATTTTTCGATTTGGTTCATTGTGTACGTTATATAAGGCTACGAGTACTTCTCTCATGACGAGATAATGCGTCTTTTCCCGTAGTCATAATAATACCTATAAGCTTCTTTTCGTTCTTTCTCATTTCGGTGGTCGCCCTCTTCTCTCACTCAAACAATTCAAACCATTTTGAGAGAACGAGACAACCCGCAAAAAATGCACGACTTATTGAGTTCGGATTGTACTGTACCAAGAACTTTATTCGACTTATACAGTACAAGTTTCGTTTGTGCGTGTACGTATTACATAATGATCGTACATAAAGCCATATAATGGTTGACTAGTTGGTCGTGGTTGAAAAGGAAGAGAGAAAAGAAGAGGAGAGAGGAGAAGAAGGGAAGGAAATAAAAAAAACGGTACCAGAAATAGTAAGGAATGGTTAATAAGAACTGTCTCTGACTCTGTTGCAATAATAAGGGTTTCTTTAAATATCAATGGACTCGCCACTTGAATGTAGCTTCATCGTAAGTTGATTTGGAATGAATCCCGCAGGAGCCGAAAGCACAAAAAAGCGTGCATTCAAAAGGCAAAGCCACACTGGAGAAAAACAAGAAAGACTGGTGAGGTGAGCATGAAGAGCGATGGAAATAGTATTATATAACATACATAGGGACGATATGATACACATATTAGGGAGTAGATTGAGAAAAACCTGCCTGACTGTCTGGTTTGCTTGCCCTTACTAATCTTGACTACTCAACAAAGGAAAGAAAGGTATGAGAGAATAAGGAGGCAACACTAACACAGTAACCGTAACTCGATTCTTATAACACTTTTATCCTGGAGCCCTTCTCTGTGAAGCGGAGAGAGCACACCCTAATGATGAGGCTTCCGGAGTGAAATGAGTCCATGCTTCCTTGGCTGAGTGCACAAAAAGAGCTCAGTGGGAAATGAAATAAGTGCTTCAACACACACATTCAGTGTATCTGTTCCTTACTACCAAAAATAATGTAATCATACTAAACTTGCGCCCTTTTGAGACGACTTAAAGTTGAACCGTTGAACCCCACAGGCGCAAGCTCAGGTAGTATCACTCATATCTGAGGAACAGCAGTTCAAACAACATTATCATACATCCATCTGTGCCTCACAGTCAGCCAAATGTTTCTGCTATTATATGGGTTAGGGATGTGAACGAGTTTTGTCCGTGAGAGCATTCAGATCCATCCAGCACAAGGGAAAAAGATAGAAGAAATAAGAAAAAGGGAAAATAGTGTTACACTAACTAAGACTGCGTTTTTGAAATCTAGATCCGGATCAGGAGAGAGCCACAGGCAAGTAGCTTGTTGTAACAGAGGAAGTAAAAAAATGAGCCTTGTGAGACAAGCAGAGGGTGTTACGCTTCATGAAATTCACACATCCCCTCAAACCCGAAAATATCACTCGAGAGACACAACAAGGTGGAAAGAGCATCGTTTTCCTCGAAGACAAGGAAACAAACTACCCGGTTTGTAGATAAGCTTCACACTTTTTCTCCGTATAACAATCTACAACTGGGTAGTTTGCATGAGTTCCAGTGAATCCAGTCTCCCTTGAACTCCCGATTTGCCTCTCAAAGTCAATTTACAACCGCATGGTTATTTTTACAGATCGTCGAACGACTTAGCTTCCAATTCCATTTGACTTCAAGTTGCAACTTGCACAGTTCCCAGAATCATTTCAAGATGCCATTCCAATGTAATTCCATACATTTCTCTCCCACCCTTCTTCTTAAACTGGTGAATGTGAGTTGAGCACAACCGTTTTTGATAACTCACTTTGCCTTTCTCGTATACTACGTCGTCGCTACTAAAAGAGAATATAAAAAAAGATGCATGCAACCTCCTTAATACTTCACCCCGAACCCTGCCGTGCTTCTAATGACATTGGCACAACAAATGTTGCCACAAAAAAATCTTTTGCCGTGCCCACAAATATTACATTCAAAGTTGAGTAAATACACATTCGTCCTCACCGAAACAACTACGTGAAGTTGAGCACCAGCACACACTGAGACAAACTTTATTACTCTTCTTGCACTGAGCATAGAAGGTAGTCGAGAGGAGAGGATGAATGCATCAAAAGAGATCCTTTCGGGGAGAGTCAGAAGAAGAGCAACCCTGAATTCATTTGATTACTCCGCTATGTGTTCTCTTCTATTGGAATGAAGATGAGAAAACGAGACTTGAGCAGTCCACACAGTTGAATCAAATCGAGTCGACAATATCATCAAAAAGAACACTCCTCATTCAAAACCAGCACTCACTCTAATGTAATGTCTTTATCATGCAAATGGACGGTTACAAACGCATCTCAATGGTACACATCAACGCAGCAGTCTCCAAAATGCATTTTTCTGACTCTGCTGACATAAACTCTTCACCTTGCTGAAGATGTGAGAATGAGACTCTTCTGTGCAGATAGCAAAAACATAAAAACGAAGGGTAGAAAAGTGACATTCAATTCTTTCGATTACGTTCATGCAGAGCGAAATGTGCAACTTCCATGCATTTCCTCTCTACAATTCTCTCACATAACTCGCATCGAAATCACATCACCTAAAATAAGCATGCACCAGCATCATCGAGAGACGGAGATGAAGAGAAAAAAGAAAGACTCTATTTTCACACCTACGCAGAGATTTTCCAATTTCCATTCCTGAGACTGGGAGTCAAAATTTCATTTTCCCTTTCATCCATACCGGCCTTTTTGACTCACCCATCATTACTTAGAAAAGTACGCGTATCCACACCTCGCAACCTTAGCTCTCAACATTTTTTAAGGTACCAATTATTCACATCTCCTCCAAACATACTGTACAAAACCTGCAAGAAACAGTGCTTCGCCCAAAAAACATGAATACTAAAATAGGAATGTTGTGAGTAAGAGCAGCACTTAAACCATTGAACAAAGTGATAAAAAACACATGAAGCACTTTACAAAAAGTATAGTAGAGCGAACAAAATCAAAGGGGACTAGGTTACGTTATAGTTCGTATTTCGTATAAGAAACATCAACATGAGGTTGATAAAACAAGAAAAAAAAGTAAAAAACAACAACATCAACATCATCGCGACCGAAATTGTGATGTTGAGTCGAGTCTGTGCCAGCAGCTAAGGAATAGTCAAGACACATATGAACAGAACATGAAACAGGATAAAAACACAAAAGGCTCGTAAGTTTCAGTTCAAACTGCGACAAGAGTACAAGTGGACAATCCCAAAGTCATAGATGCATAGGTATAATGGCCATAACCATTTGATTTGGATGGTTGACCAGAAAACTCTTCGGACAAAGCTGGACATGTTAATGTTCCAAACAAGAAAGGTAGTGATGGAAGTTAAATTGGAAAAGAGTCCGTGAAACAATGTAAACCCAATGCATTAGCGATGCTTCTACTACGCCATTATTTGCCTATAATTTGTAAATCAGACAGTAGAACTTGTCTGACCGCATTGTCAATGTGATCAGACTGACAAAGCATGAAATAACTTCGGGCCAGTATTCAACAACAAGTTCGGGCATATGGCTCGGTTGTCCCACGTCAATTGCAAGCAGTACCCCACGATTTCTACGACATAATTTACAACCTGAGGGAAACACGATGATAAAGGTCGTTTTCCGTGCACGGAGCATCATTAGATTAGATGTAGGTGAAGAGCCTGGAGGAATCAACACAATACAATGATGATGATGGCGAAAGATGCTTCAGAGTCACTCGTCCACTTAAACTATGCGACAGGATGAAGAAAAGCAGCGTTCGCGTTGTTGTTGATGTAAGAAAACTTCTTTCTCTTGCCAAACGCAAATCATCTCGTGGACACATACGGACTTGTTTCACATTTCACATGGCTCATGAACCTGGATGAGCTTTGAAGCGTCAGAACAAACCACTCGGGAAATGATGAAGATTGTTGGGTGATTTTCCTATGAGATAGTCGTATTAAATAATGGGCTTTGTATCACCCAAACTATTTGTATGAGATGGAGTCTATCCACACGTGGAGAAGGAACACAGAAGGGTACCATTCATCAGGAAGACCACGACGACGAGCCACGTCGAATGAATCCACTTGGAATGGCATAATCACACAATGCTTTAGTCTTTATGATCATCATCATGATTTTTTTTCTCCAGACACAGTGTATGAGAATGAAAAGGGCAGGCGTGTCAAACTAATAGCCATTCTCCTTTACACATTGTACACACTGGAAAACGTCCCTATGATTTCTAATGTACAAAACTCCATTTAACTCGTATTTCTAGAACCTTCACACTGGTAATGTGATGTGTTGTTGTGTGTTATGTGCACTCAACTTGCACTTGTGAATCTCATGGAATCATAAAGGTTTTGTGAGCATTTTGGCCAGGTTTTACATTTGACTCCAGTACGTAATACAGTCAGCACATGAAGAGTATGAGTCAACTCGTTGTTTGTGCTGTTTTGTACTTTTAAGGGCCCCTTTTGACTCTTGGTTACTCATACCTGTGTAATGTAAATGCAACGTAATGTCAAACGTGGGACTCGAGTTCACTCTGACTTTTTCATACCACCAAAAAAGATTATGTTCAGCCAGGATATTCCATACACCATCATAAAAAATTGTGCTCGCACGACTCACCAAACAACAACACATTCAACATCCACGACTCCTGGTTCCTTTCTTTGCTCCTCGAGTCCTCGATAACTTTATACTCACGTTGTTAATCGTTACTTTTGGTTGAGTCAAGCAATCCAAAGTTAAACTGTGTTGTGTAAGCTTGCCAGAGTGGAAATGAAAGCTTGCATCCTATACAGTTTTGTTACAACTCCACTACAAATCACCTTGTAGCATTGTCTGCGTATAATTTGATGGAGAGAGAAAAGAATAGGAGTAGTAACTCAGGAAAGTGCTCCCTTAATAGGCGAAACAGTCACTTACAAGGGGAGGAAGAAACGCTAACCAAATGTCTGTCCTGACGATAAAGACTTCGTTTCTTACGTTCTTCGTAAGGCAACAGGAGCAGCAAAAGCAAGCTACTCTTTTCATGGAAAAATCTTCAACTTCTCTAAAGTATACAGCTCCTCCAGCTTAAGAGCTGTGAGCTTCGTCAGTCCTATGTTTAAGCTGACTAGCGCAACAAAAAAGGAAATGGGTGATTACTGAAAAGACTAATTAGTCTCAATCCGACTATGACAGCCCGGCCTGTTTCTGCCACTAAGGCACTCATTCTACCCACTTCAAGTTTCATAAAGCGTGTGCTTCTCCTTCTCTTTTCATCCTAGACAAAAAGTTTACATGCGAGCTGAACAACGACAGAATCTCTAGAGTCTTGTCTTACGCTCTTGTTTCAAAACTCTAATACCCCAGAATGGGGAATCACCCACAATAATAACACGAACGGGAAATAATAAGTTAAAAAATCCTTGAAACACTGAAAATGAACGTGGAACATTCATCACTGAATGAACGCGAGTACAAAATCAACTGGAAATGCATACCAAGCTAACATTGCAGAGTATACGCGAACATTTTCTCTCGTTTTTTTGTCCGTATTTTCTCTCTCATTCTGTATCTCTGTTTCGAGTTTGTGTATTCATGAAAAAAGCCGAAAAAGGGGAAAAGGAGCAAAAAGGTTTTACAGTTTCGTACTTTGTCGTCTTAACAAACTGCAGAAAGGAATGGATGAAAAACTGTTACCTAAGTCATCCCTCGTGGACGAGATAAGCGGAGAGTCTTCACTCGTAGGGATTTTCCTCTTATGGTTGCACAGGAGTCGAGTTGTTTTTCCGGTCTCATTGAGATTCTCCACTTCTTCCTCATGACATGAATTTGTTACCTGCAGCATTATATATAAAAATATGAAATTCCTTCAGCATTTCGAAAACACAACGTAAAACCAACAGGGAAGAAGAAAACGCACGAGAGAACAACACAAAGATCTTTGTAGACTTTGTGACTTTGCCCATGTAATTTATAAAAGACCACAAAGTCCACATGACCAAAAAAGCCAATGCTGTCAACGTCAACTGGATGGTCTCCACCGCCACACCATGGCGTCATTTATTACAGACATGAACATGAATACTTGTTCCAAACACGGGACACTCCGGCACTTTATAATGCTGATGTATTACCTTCGTTGAACTCGGTGCATTTTGATCTTCCACTTTAATGGCGACATCAGGTACAACAAAAAAATGCAGAACTGGCACTCGAACCATTATTATTATTACTATATCTGTGTCTCAAGAAAAACGCATCATAAAAGCTTAGCTCACCTTAGGGTCAAAGCTGAATGTATAATCCAAATGTAAAGGACAGCTGAGACCACACTTGCAAGTGCCATCCGAGCTAACGTAATTCTTCAGCTCTTCCCATGTGTTCAACTTCGTGCCACTCGGACTGCAACACAAAAAATAAGAAAGCACTGGTTAGAAAAAAACTGTAACGAATTTTATACGCGCAGACATATGGAACAATGTTATATTAAAAGTTAACACAATGTCAGTTCAGTTACCAGTTTTCATTCTTGCAATAGAGAAACAACATTTTGCTATATATGCATGATAGTGTGACTACAGGTAAGATTGCAACTTGTCGGCAAAGTCGGAGAATGAGTTAAACAACCGAAAAAAATCCAGGACATCAACATCATCATTAGGAATGTCGGAATGACTTTAAGCCTATTAGAAAACAACCCTTAATTTTTAGCACGCTTCATTATCGCATTGTTTCTCCACTGAGGGAGGGGAAAATGTTGAATATTAACCAAAGACAAATGTGTAATGAAGACAAGGGATCGCTGTAGGGTCTTTTCAAAGGAGGAATGAGATGAAGGACATACCGCAAAAGGACCCTTAGTGTATCATCATTACGCTATCATATCTTTCCCCTTAAAGTCATTGTGAAAGGAAGGAATAAGAAACAAAGGGAAGGTACAGACGTAAAGAAGTACACAAGACGAAAAGAGCTTTGGAAAGTACACATACAGAGAAGATAAATCCGTAAATAATGCATATTAATATGCACACGAAGAGGTGCGGGTGATTGTTATGCTACAGTCCCTCTTATGTCTTTGGCATGCACCATTATTGTCTGGAAAAAAGGGCTCCCAGCAAGTACATCGCTTTGTTTTCCAAAGTCGATGAACAGACGGCTTGTTTGAGTGAAATGACCACCCACCTCTATTGAATTTTTTGCTCGCATTTATGCTGAATATCTGCTGATGCTCACACACCAATGGATACAAAAAGTTATACTGGAAAAGAAAGAGGAGGATGAACGTCAAATGCAGTGTTGCTGGCCACATTATCCTGTTTCTATATTACCTGTCCATGCGTCGTCTTTTTCATATCAAAACAACAGCGTACAACACAACATTCAAGTCGTTCTTTTGAAGAAAAGAGCTCTTAACAACCAGACCAACCTGAGCCGTAAGAAGATCATAGGAGAGAAAACTGGCTCACAAGTGCAAGTGAAGAGAGTATAGCCAAAGCAAATCTTTGACTACAAAACTGTTGTGTAAGTTGTCGAAACGTTCCAAACTGCATTGCATTGTTACATTACACACATGGTCATACTTCCAGTTTCTCCAGAAGGAAACACATACCCTCACGTACAAGTACAATGGAAGAACGATCATACTATAAAACATAAAACCAACTCGAAAAAGTCTCGCCTGGCAGCTTGGCTCGCAACTGTAGGCTACATTAGCTTCAAAACGGAACATTGCAAGATTTTCTTTAATACTAACTACAACATTATTACAACGTTATAAAACCATGTTGTTGTGGCTCTCAAAAACCTGCAGATTGTATTACTTCTACACACACGGAACACAAACGCTACATAATGCATGCGTTCACAAAGGCATTCAGCTCAAGTCTCCAGCACCAAAGACAGATTAGGTACAAGCTGACGTTCATCGTTCTTCGATGTGCTCCAGGGCTTCTGACCATTTACCACAAACAGAAAGTACAATTTTTTGTGTCCACTGGCTCTTACGAGCAAGTCAAGCTCGGTCCAGTCCCAGTCTCCAGTGTTGCTGTTGTGAAGTATACAAAACCAAAGCGATGACTTTCAGCAGCAACAGAACAGCAGCATGAACTCGTCTTGATTCAACACAACAACAATACGAAAAGAATGAAAGAGAATATGTTCACATCCACACATTCTACTTGTATTAGCAATATCTACTAGTATTTACAAGACAGTTTTTGGACTCTTATGTACTTGTTACATGGGAGGAGTTGCACATCTTCTCGAGACGCAAAAGTGAGTCCAGGAGTCAGTAATGCAAGTGCACGGAACGATGAAGAAGACGCAAATTCAATTCTGTGACCAATGAACCATTCTTCCATCCAATGCACGCTTGACTGTACAAACAACTCAAATAAATACGAGTCGACACGTGTAAATTCATACACAGACGATCAATCATGCAGTCCACTGAAAAACTGGCACTTTACACCATCGCCCTTCAAGACACGAAGACGTTCACACCGTTTTGTACTCTTCATTTTGTGGTTTTTGACCTACGAAGAATGAAAGTAATCATTTTACTAGGCAAACGAGTCGGAATCGTTGTAAAAGGTGTGAATTACATTCCACCAAATTGTTTTCCATGGATGTCAAAAAAATGCTTCTCAGTTTTCACGCCTTTATAGTTTAATCCAACGATCACCGGAGCTTTACAAGAAGAAACTGAGTTTAACATTTAATTTTAGTAAGTTAGCCATCTGCCATAGCAAATTAATTGGATTCAAACCGTAGCAAATATAGCTAAATCAACAACAATGACTAACAAACCAGCACAAAACGGTCGGAAGTCCGCCTCCCGTCAATTTCATTTGCAAATAAGATGTAAAAATGAAGCTATGAATGAAGCACCCAGTAATTTTACAATTACAGTCAGTAATAGCCACATTTTAACAGTCACACCATAGCGTGCAATTTTCACAACCATGTAGTGACTAACAAGAAGGAAGGCAAAGTTAACAAAAAATGCGTGTGGTTTTCTTTCTCTTCTACCACACTCTACTACATTATCCAGGGACTGTACTTTAAGTCTAATTTGACACCAAGTGGGTAAACTAAAATAATAGGCTTGTCCATGCTTCCCTCCTTCTGAAAACTGACTCTATGGAACTCTCATTATTTACGCCTCTACACGCACTCATTCCTTCTTAAAAAGGCTTTCCGTTAATTAAATCAACTTAACAAGCAGAGCAGGGAACCGGGAGAAATAGAGCTATTTTGAACATTTAACTATGTCATTAAGTCAATTTCTAGTCCGTTTTCACGTTGTCAGTCATTTCACCCTTTATTACTTAACGCATCGTTTTATTAGCATTTCATTTCCTGATAATGAGCAAGTGTGCATATAAAAGGTTCGTTGTCGCTCATTTATAAAAAACCAAGGGTTAAATAATACGTGCTTTCTTTAAATGTAAAGGTGGCTGTATCCAAAAAGAATCAAAAGTGTTTGCTTTCACCGAGTATTTTTTAGGTTTGAGTTTTATTGTAGCAATTGTTAATTATTATTGTGAACTTCATCGTGAGCAAAGTCACACAAGTTGGGTAATGAGGGCAACCTAAGCCTAAAATTATGTCATTATTAATTAAGTCAATTTCTAGTCCGTTTTCACGTTGTCAGTCATTTCACCCTTTATTACTTAACGCATCGTTTTATTAGCATTTCATTTCCTGATAATGTGCAAGTGTGCATACAAAAGGTTCGTTGTCGCTCATTTATAAAAAACCAAAGGTTAAATAATACGTGCTTTCTTTAAATGTAAAGGTGTCTGTATTCAAAATAAATCAAAAGTGTTTGCTTTCACCGAGTATCTTTTTAGGTTTGAGTTCTATTGTAGCAATTGTTAATTATTATTGTGAACTTCATCGTGAGCAAAGTCACACAAGTTGGGTAATGAGGGCAACCTAAGCCTAAAATTATGTCATTATTATTAAGGTATGATTTTCACCCCTTGTATGGTTTGGTTGTATTCTATCAAGGGAAATCTGTCTGGAGCAGATTGTCTGCAGCTGACCACAGTGCCAAGTCAAACGTTTTAATACTCAGTAATTTCAAACTCATTTAAACCATTAATTATACAGTAGGAAGAATGGAACGAGTAGCAGTTACACTATGAACGAACACCTTTTCATAAGCTAACACTAACACTATCAAAAAATAGAGAGAAGTCAACAGATGCATGAAACCCTTTCAAAATGATTCATTATATTTCGAACTTTTTACATGCATCTGTATAAGATACAAACGACTGTATACGGTCAGTTCAGTCAGACACATAAAAAACCGATACGCCTCTCATTCAAAAAAACGCGTGTTCATGAACGATCGACGGACCGGACAAACGTTGAAAAGAGTCAAAGAAATATTAAAGCGGAAGTAAGCATTCGTGAAATCGTGATAACAAGCGTTTGGTTTTCAGTCAACCGCTCGACTTCCATTGAGTCAGCAACACGACACTGATTGTTGATAAGGTGTTGAATTCTCTCATAATATTGATTAGTCGGTTCCTTTCCTTCCTGCTCCAAAGGATTTGTTTGGAGTCACATTAAAACACGTCGGAGCAAACACGATTCACTTGCTGCCTCCTCTCACGAATGAATGTTTACTTTTCCAACGTTCGTCTAGCAGAAAATCATTTGAGGTTTTGGTTTCTGTCATGTTCTACTAATGCAACCTTGCTTTGAAGCTTTTGTGTTCTGGATCGCTGAAAGTACAAAATCAATCCTCCTCCACCTCCTCTCACTAAGACTACGCTTGAATGTACTAAGCAACAGCAAACTACCGGGTGTAATCCGGCTTGGTCGTGAAAACAACACCGACATGACGCGATACCACAAACTGACAACAGTAGTCAGTGACTTATTTCAATCAACGGGACTCCCACCTTGTTCATACTACTTGCAGCTTTCTCGTTCCCACTCGTTCCCATTAGGGTTGATAATAATGATTCCAGAAAAATACAATATAAGGAGACCAATCTGAGGGAGATATTTACTCAAGATATAACTTGTAATACGCACTATATAGTAATCGAGAACATATTTTACTTTCACATCCGTTTCATTTCATACAAATGTTGTGACCAACAGCTCTAAAAGAGTAGTCAAAAAAATGGTTTAAAGCAAGTTGCTTCCTCTTGTACTCTTTTGGTTGCTACCAACTTACCAAACACCTAGCATGTACTTCATGTAAAACATGACAGGAAAATGAGTGAAAGCGTGCGTGTCAAAAAGAGATTTCCAGTCCTAGACTTTTTTCCCAACCCAATGCTTTCATTCCTAACAGCAACAACAGCAAAATGTGGAATGAATGGGCACACGTCGTTAGGGAGGACGGGGAAGGTAAGATGACTACGCGAGGTGAATGAAGCATGCATTAACAACGGCATAGATGAAATCATTCTCCCTAGTTGTTCCAGCAATATTCCAGGTTCCACTCCAGTATTCCAACTTTTTTGAGACACCCTATCCAATATTATTACTGCGAGTTCCAACGCGTAAACAGTAACATTCTCATAACTGTGTTTTACCCCTGTGGTGCGCACGGTGGTGAGGAGCAACTTTGATCTGTTTGGATGAAACGTGGGCAAGATGTGATCACGAGGTTAGATAAGACAAGGTGCCGAAGTCAGTACTTAAACGCAGTTCCAACCGAGTCCCTGCTAGTGGTAACTAGGGAATCCTACATAATTTGCGTAGCTTAAAACGCCCTTTGAAGACGTCTTTTAGAACCATAAAAGCAGTGAGAATGTGAGGAGACGAATTTTAAAATCTACAAGAAACTGACGAGCTTGTAGCATGACGGGGAATGAATGTTC
>JABASF010002988.1:0-12055 GCA_019776145.1 Harlomillsia oculata
ATATTTGAAATTAGCTCATTCGAGCTATACTTTATCAATGGCCGACAAATTGACGTGCATGTAATTAAACATGGCATTTTTTGTAACTGCGATTTTGAATTATTATTATTTTACTGCGCGAGTGTATTACGATTACGAGGCCAAGATATTGATATTGTTAAATTTTTATTGCTGAGGAATAGGCTATTTAAATATTTAAATACGAAGATAAACACTACCAAAAACAAAAACATTCTCAAAAATGGAGAAAACGAACTTCATAATATGCCATTTAAAAATTGTACCCTGCATTGCAATGGGCAATGTGATGAGCATGATCACTTTTTGCTGGGTGAATTAGTCGTGCTTTCATAGGATGGAGGAGCTTCAGAATTAGGATTTAGAACAGTTCTCTCGTTCGGAGACCCATCAGGCGGTCCCAGTGCGATCACTGTCGGTCTATCACTCGTTGAATTTGACGCAGGTCCTAGAACAATCGGGGCAGACCTTTTCGGTGACGTCGACGGTGATGTATTTGCAAATGGACTTCCATTTGAGCGCGGTTGCTTCGTGGTAACACCGTCGGCATCGGCAGTTTCATCATGCACATCGTGGTCATCGTCAGCGGCTAAATCGGCTGCATCCGGAAACTATGAGTGGAATTTGAATGAAGAAATTAGCAAACATTCCGTACATTGCAATGGAAGCCAGTATAAATACGTTTGTCATGTATGCTGGCTTACGTCATCGTCTGGTGGCTTAGGACCGCACTTGCCACAACAGCAGTTACAGCAACATAAACAACAACAGCAGAAGTAACATCCAGTAAGAAGACAACAGACTCCACAAAGAGCCTTGCACCACCAAGAAGAGAACAGAAAATAGTACTTGACGTGCTCTTCGCCAAAGTTCTCAGCGATGTGCAGACCTAATGAACCATGTTCATCGTAAATTCGTTTTTTTGTAGGATCAGCCAAAATCCGATGAGCACGATTAATTTCTTTAAACTACATAATCCAAAATTAAATCAGCAATTAAATTATAATTATAAATTATCAACAATTAGTTTGGTCGTAGTCGTATTTCGTATGATGTTTCATTTTTCAATCCTATAGCATAAAGAAAAAAGTACCTTATCAGAGGCTTCTGTATTTCCTGGATTTTTATCCGGGTGGTACCTAAGTGCCAACTTCCTGTACGATTTCTTAATCTGTTCTGCATTAGCACCTCTCTCTAACTCTAATTCTGAATACAGACTTGCTCCAGTATCCCTGTTAATTACAATTTCAAAGTAGTCCGTAATTTTTGCGGAGGTAATTAGTAATTATTAATAGTGACCTAATGACTTCCTTAGCTAGAGCTTACGAGAATCTACGTCGTCCAAGGTTTCCGTCCATTTTGTCTCCTGTTCTTCGAGATGAAAGACGAATGTACCGTGAACCACAAAAAAGGTACTCCAACAACAGGACACTGCAACACAGCAAGAGATAAAAAAAGAGTTCACAACCTGCGTAAACAAAATGTGTCCCACGACTGGCCCGTGTCAGGCTTTTCCTTATCTCTTCATGCTCTTCTCATGTAGCACAAAGCGCACTATCTTGGTGCTCTGCAAATTCTTTCACACATTCATTTACGTGCAAATATTTATTACGTAACGCTCATCTCGTTCTCATCATTTCCTTTATTTGCTCGTTATAATTTTATGATATGACACAGCGTAACAAAAATTCGCACGTCGCATGAAGAAGCGGAGAAATGTAATATCTGCAATTTTTGATCCAAATTCCTACATCGCGAAGGGCGAAGAACATCCTTCTCAACTGATGTCCAAAAATTTTAATTCCAATTTGGAAAATACCAGAGTTTTGTGGTCATTGTCAGACTAAATCCATATGCGACATGGACCTCCAAGAAAATCAGTGCATTGTTGCCCTGCCATGTGCCATACCTACCCATAGCATCAGACATTTGCATGAAAGTGAGACTGAAACGTGAAAATTAAATCATTACATTGTGCATCCCCGGGCCGGACACATTCAGAGTGCACATTATTACATTACACAGGACAGTACATGAATTCCAGTAACCAGAAAAAGAACATCCTAAAATTAAGATAAAAGTTAAAAAGATAATCTACTCTAGGGAGATATGGAAGGCCTACTCTATAGTAGGTGCCATCATCCGTACCATGCCACAGAAAGTGAAGCTTTTTAAATGTTGACATTTAGGCGTCTTTCGTCGTCGTCTGCGGCCCCTACGGTCATAAAAAACGGGTGTGAACGATCTGGAAATGTTAACACTAATAAATCTTGCCACAATCATTTGCCACAATAACATCTTCCGAGCTTTATATAATCAAGCCGAGATGAAGACGCCAAGCAAATGTGCACACATTTGTGGGAACAAAAGGCAAAAAGGAAACGAACTGAAGTGAGTATTTGTATGGGTTAATCTGGGTTAATCCAACTTGTTCTCATCCCAAATGTTGCTGACTTGAGTACATACTCAACGAAATTATGAGCTCACCATAGAGCGTAGCATTTCAAGTGAATCAATGTCTAAACTATCGGTTTTTACAACGGTTCATAAGTCATAATCGGCCAATGTCCAGGCAATAATACGATGCATGCATTACATTGCACATTAAAAATTGGACACGGCTTGATGCTTGACATCTGACATGAGAAAGAGGGAGAAACGAGAATAATAAAGACAACATGAAATGACAGAGAAGTAAAAGAAGAGAGGAAAGAAATGAAATAAAACGCGTTTGTTTCCATTTAGGGTTGATAAGAATCAGGGGCTACCGCCTTTGAAAATGCATTGTTTTCTCACAAGAAGATCACTCTGAACAATCATATCGACTCTTGTGATCAATAGGATGATGGAAGGATGACTTCATTTGACATTTGACACTTTTCGACTGCGCCTTTCGGTGCCCAACTGTGATTTTGGTGTGGTTTAACTTTTGTCTTCGTTTATTTGACTACTGCACTTTACTTTTATACATTTCAACCGTAATCCCACCCTTCCCTTGTCATAATCCATTTCAACAACTTACTGCCTTTTACCCTCATGGATATCGTTTCCTGATGTGCAATGCAGTACGTCATTATTCAATTAGTATTATGCTATTATGCAAATGAATCTTCGTATGAAGACGCTGACGTCACCTTCCTATTGTGACATCAGCACGAAATCCTCAAATGTTGTATCGCTAGATCACTACTCAACAGAAAACTTAGCATTACGAAATTATGAGCCTAAATAGTTGGAAATGGGATAGATTACATATTACATTACGTTTTACGTGTGTACTGTTCGTTCATAGACATGCTTTGTTTGGCTTATGGGCTTATTATACAAATTAAATGATACGATACGATTAAATGAAGATGGGTTGCCTATATTTTCACGCCCTGATTCAGCATTTAAAATGACAATAAATTAGATTAACGTCCTATTATCATTTATCATGTCATCTTACGATCGTACACTACTTGAGCTGATAAAAATAATAATGCCAGTAAACTAGCAAAACTTAACGCAAACTTACCTCTGACAAAATATTCTCAAACTTGAAATTCTACGGGCAGGGCAGTCAAAGTCGAAGATGTTTAAAATTATGAATCAATCGAATAAATGAAGTCAGCTAAATCGAATGACGATAAACGTGAACAAATATGGTTAGTCCACCAGTACAAATAATGTCCGGTTCCCGTATCACAACAGTATCAGGTGTGTTATTTTTAAGGAAAGATGACCAACATTCGCAAAACCGATTATCACCAAAATGACAATTTCACTCGCAATATGGCACGAAATCGCCGCAAAATAGTAATCAGGTCACTATAAACTAAACATAGACACGTAAGGATGGAAAAAGAAAACAGTTTAAACTTAATTTCCCTTAATCCGTATCAGCTGGAATACAGTATTTTAATTTAATGATGGAAAAACCCAACGAGTGGACTCGACGGGTGAAGTGAAATTGGAATTAAAAACAACTAAATTGAACTGAATAATTGTAATAATGATGGACAATGAAAATGCGACAAGACGACGAGACAATAATGTCGACAAAACAGAATTCTAAGGGGAAATACTGCAACGAGTGAATGCAAATGTGTTTGAATGCGCGCTTGCTTTGACCCATTGAAGCTCACGCAGACTTTATTGTGTATCTGCACTGCACCATGCAATGCTTTAATTTCCCACACCTTTTGCTTTGTTTCTCTGCTTTCTCTACATTTTTGGGAGTGCAATGCTGTTGAAAAGTGTTGAACACACATGGAATTTGGTTTGTTTTGAAAAGTGGTAACGAAACGGTAACGTACTATGAAACGGTGTCGACGGTGTGTGTCACATGTCACTCCTATGTAATCCGATGGATAGGTAGCGATTAGTAAAAGAAGCACGTAAGAACGCAAAGAAATAAATCACAACACACGGCAGGAAGCAAAAAGAGCAAAAGTGTCTGAATGACAAAAGCTTACAAAATGATCTGCTCGCATAAAACATTTATTTCACGAATTATTATTGAAAGAGAGGGAAGGAACAGGTGAAGGAGTAGAGCAGAGCATGGCATGTCAGGTAGCACATTTTGAATGTTGAATTGAATTCTTCGTGAAGACAAATGACATTTTTTTGAGAATTATTATCATGCATTATGAATTTATAGAAGAACACTTAGACTAAAGAGCGACATTGCATTGTGATGTGATCAGAGTTTTGATTTTTTTTTATTCGGGCTTAAATGTTACTTAGTGGCTTTGCCCTTTTCTTCTTTGTATTCTGCTTTGCGTGGGCATGGGCAGGAGAGAAGGATTATGATTATGTATGAAGAAATGAAATGTGTTTGATTTAATGCACTGCACGCCATTCACAATTCACCAAGCATGAAAAAGCATTGGTTGTTGTGTTATGTATTTAACAAGTGTGATTGTTGTAACACATGTTTTCATGCGGTGATACTGATGAGGCGTAAAAAGTGGCTGGAAAGGGCAAAGGAGATCTAATTAATTATCGTAGCAATAACCACGTCTTTGACTCATTCAAAAACCCTCCGAGGTCCCGAGCTGATCTTTCCTTTTTCCTTCGCTGTGATAATAAATGACCATGAAAATTTGGGATGGACCGACGCGATGTGATCTGTGATGCCATGGGTTGTCTTTTCTCACCCCACACAACAGAACCAGCACCCAGCATTTTTCATGCAGCGATAGTATTCAGTAGAAAGCAAACCAACACTACCATTTTTCAAATACCCATTTTTTCTTAATTTCACACTCATAAACAATGAATGTGTATTTTAGTTTATTGTTCTTCAGGCCAAAATACACACTTCACAAACCTCAGCTCAGAGTGAGTATTATGTATAGTGTCCAAGAAAGAATCCCCTCAACTTGGACTTCTATATTTCCATATATCCTATATTATGCCAAGTTGTGAGGTTGTTTTTATTGGATTTGGCTCTCTTAATCATAATTTAATTAGTACCGTCGACTCAAACTGAGATTTGGAACCAACAGTTGGAATTACAGTTGATATGTGTATAAAGCGTTTATTGTGGTTGTGTTGTAATATTATTTGACCTGAAGTTGACACAGAAATGAACTGTGGGACAAACGATGGACCATAAAAATGAGGGAGAGTGCGGACCCCGTCCTGCGTTATAGTCTCTTTTACATTCCTGACAACAGGTGATCAAAAAAATCTGCTTGCTGGGTTTTCCACTTGGAGGGAGGTCGTCATCCATAAAACAAATAGTCATATTCCCTTATTCTTGTGGGATGCGACAGGACCTTAGTCAACTGCACGGGACCAACCACAACCACCACCCAAAAAGCAAATGCAACAACATCAATTTTCATTTTTATACAATTTGTCCGTCATAAATCGCTCATTAAGCACCTTTTCACCCGCCTTGCGCTTTTATCAAATATATAAAATGAAATGTGATGTGAATCTCACAATATCCCTGTGATAAATCCCAACCAAGCAGAGGGAGACTTGCACAATTACCATTTCTTTTTTTCTCTTCATGTATCATTTGCATAAATACATTACATTTAAAATCCATTTAGTAATCATCGAGGTCATTCACAATACGAATGGCTTTCCGTCTATGCGCAAACACTCATTCAACACCGAAAGTCGTCAAGGGGGTTCCTTTCGTCCACGAATCTGTGTGGTCCAACACACAAAGTCCAAAAAAGTGTCCGTCTTTTCTACGCCCTTGTTCACATAAAATTTATGAATATATAATCAGTTTGGTTACTCACTAATAAATGTAAAGTAATAAACTTTTCCGCACGTGACAACCACGCGGCGCGGGTGGGTTGTTGGCTGTTGGGATTGAGAGGACACCATAAGTATAAGAAGTACAAGAAAAATGTCACCTTAAAGCATAAAAACTCCGCCAGAAATCATCACCATCATTTTTGACCATTCTAAAAAACTGATCCTAAAAAAGTGAAAGCTGAAAGCTGAAAGCTACTGACTGACCTGATGGGCGATGAGAAGAACCAATTATTACCTGTAATGAGTTCACACATGAAAGTACATGAATAAAAGATGAATTAAAACACCGGATGTTCTTATGAAAATTATGAATGGTGAAGTATACGTTTGATTATTGAAGCTGAAGACAAAAAACGATGAAGCTGCTGGTTGCTGGTGCAGCTTTCTTCTTCAAGATGAATACTTGAATAGAGTAGTACTTTTATAGTGGTTTCAGTAATTTATGACGTGTAAGGAATAAACCCGAAGGGAAGTGAAGGGTAAACAGTTTTGTGGGGTCTGATTGATGAATGGGGGCAAAAGGAACAGTCTCCTGAAGTGAAGCAACGCGCTTATTGCATCGACCAAAACCTCTAAAAAAATCTCTCAAGTGGTGTTATGATCGACTCAAGTAATTGAATAAGAGGGATGCACCTCAGGGGGCAAAAATAACGCATTTTCTTCTATCTTTTTATGCTAAACTACTATTACTACTTTTATATATTTTTATTTTTGTATGCATTTCACAAATCTTACTTGAAAAAAGCATATTTATTGGTGTTGCGTCATTGCGTGGCTTCTTGTACAAAGAATAAAATTGAAAAATGGAACGTGAAAGGGGCTGAAATAGTAAAAACAAAACTTTTTGAAAACAGCAAACAGAAGGATGAGAAAATGAAGGAAATTCATTGATGGTTGCTTTGAAGTTTGAAGATGTAAAAAAGTGAAGAGGAAGCATAAATTGTAAAATTGTAATACTAACAATTTGAGAGTGTGTAGAGATGAAGAGAGATTAGCCGAAGAAGATGGAACACTTTATTTTTGCGTGCTCCTGGCACTTATATTTACAACTTGACATGATACACGGGAACGGCACACCATACGACGAAAAAACCAGACCGCTCGCTCACATCTTGCGAATGTCCATCATGGACACATGGACACATTGTGCCTTTTTAGTATTTTGTTCATTTTCAAAGGAGTGAGTGAAGGTAATCATTTGGAAAATTTGGACGTGTTTATTGCTTTGGCAGCTCCACATCCTTTACAACTCAAAGACCGCAATGTTTCTTCTTGTAAACGAGCTTCATGAAGATTAATTGAGATCTGGAATTTCTCATTGGGTGTGAAAATCTTGAGAAGAAATCTCCGCCCTCGTATAGCTCATCCTACACATATGCCACACCAGCAGTCTGCCAAGCCAAGTCAACCCAACAAGTATTATTTCAAATCTTTTACATTATCCCAGCCCACTTCTTAACAACGTCATCTCCGTCTCATCATGAAACCTTATCTTTGCTTATTGAACCCTTCGCAGGCAACTCAACGTCCTCAGTCACTTCACTTCACTTGCACAGTCTCCTTCGGATCCTAATCCACATTTGTCCAAATCTGTGTATATTATATCTAATACCTTTCGCAATCGTCCTTACAATAGTATACAAACATTGTCAAATCAACACTCGTGCCACTTCATAATCATACACTTCCGGAATCTCCTGTCAATGATCACATGTTCAAAACCAAGATTTCATAATTTTTCATCATCATCTCAAATGGCCCCGGAAAATCAATCCGAGGATGACACAGAAAGTGAAAATAGTTTACGTACCGAGCCGTTCAGCCCTACAACGCGAGAAACGGAAATTGACCTTTCTCCATCTTCGAACGACCTTAATCAACCCGGACGTAATCAAGATTCAAGTAATTCGAGTTCCAGTAGCAGTATTGTTTCTATTGCTTCTTCACGAGAGTCTACGGTATCCGAGCCAAGTAATGTTTCTACGAAATTATTAGAATTCTCATCTTCATCATCACTCGTTGATAAGATGCTCAAGAAATCGGAAATGATCAATTCAGTGCCTCGAACTGTGCCTTGTGTTGTGCTTTCTCCACCACAAATGTTCAGTCCTTCGCTCTACACTTCTGTCACTACAGCGCATTTATCCACAGGGGTTGCTTCGTTACCACTTTGGTCACCAGAAGATTTCAGTCGAAGTATGGCCAAATTAGCTGCGGTTGCTCGTAATCCATTTTCACATTCAAAATCCATCACTGAAACTGACCAGAATGCTAATTCAGTCAACTTTAATGATTCACAAAAGTTCCAAAATAACAACGATGATGAAAAGTGCAACCGAAAGTCCCACTTTAATGAAAATCATAAATTGAAGCGTCGTATGAGTGAAAAAGAAAGTAGTGAAATTGGAGAGAATGACAAACTTAAAGGAAGCGAACCAAAGAAAAGACTAACATTTGGAATTGATAGTATTTTGTCAATGACATCTCCAAAAAAGTCCTTGGACAAAGGTAACAATTTAATTGCATTTTTCAACATTTTCGTTGACAAAATAACTTTATCGGAAAATCGTAATGAAAAACAGAAAAACTAGCTGAGCAGGTAAAAAACATAACACCCGATCGTCTACATTTGCGATTTGCCTGTATTCCGAGAACACCTTTTATAATTCTCATTTAATTTCTACTTAAAATGACAAAATAAGCAAATCCTGTAACGCCGTCCGGCTTGCATAGATATTCATTTTGGTTTACAAAAATGACTGCAGCAATCACTCAACAAAATAACAAAATTGTCACTTGTATTACTGTATCACTTGATATGCTCATTTTGTCGAGACTAAACTATAAATATGTGAAGTGACGAAAGATGACGGATTCAGTGACACAGTGACACTTGTACTTCAATAGAATGAAAGTGCAGAGCAGACTTTTTCCCTCAGCACAATTGCATTTTTTATATTCTGGTTTTGAACAGAACAATCTGAAAACATTACAAATAACGAAGAATTTCTAAGGACACCGATAAGTCACTGCTCAACGTCGTCTGCTTCTGGTCAAATGGCATCACATCAACATCATCAACATCATCAGCATCCCAATTATCTGAATTTGAGCCAGTGCTCAGAATGCTTTTTCTTGTCAAGATACTGCCGAACTGTTCAGTTTCCCATGTCCAGTAGCAACCCAAGTACAAATCCATCTGCGGCGTATTCTTGGGTCCCAACTACTCCGGGTTTATACGAAGGGACAGCTATATTGTCTCCAGGTAATGACATTCTATTGGAAACTATTTTATACCTTCCATCGTACAAAGAAAGTTGAACCACATTGCTTTAATCGATTTACTAATACTTCAATATTTAACATGAACTTCAGGTTATCCAACTCAGCAATCGAATTATCTAAACTCTTCAGCGTACTCTTTAGTTGGATGCTCCTCGTCGAGTGGCGGTGGCGGAGGTCGTCGTAAACGTTCGTGGTCACGAGCAGTTTTCTCCAATCTGCAAAGAAAAGGTCTGGAGAAACGATTTCAAATACAAAAGTACATTACCAAACCAGATAGACGTCAACTAGCTGCCACGTTGGGTCTTACGGATGCTCAAGTAAGTTAACTGCTGATCCTTCTTATCTCACCACTATCATCGCATTGGCATTAGTGATCAAGTGATCAGCCATTCACAATTGTTTAAAATTCAAACTTAATTTATTTGTATATAGGTCAAAGTTTGGTTTCAAAACCGCCGAATGAAATGGCGACACAGTAAAGAAGGCAAAGCAAATGGTACGGGAGGAACTGTCAATACTGAAGAAACCACAATGGCATTACCAGCATCGAATTCAGCTTCCGCTTCATCCGTGTTCAGAGAGTCCAGCACTAACAAAGCTACTTAATTAAAATAAAATAAAGCTATAATATGCAGTGTTCTAATGGCTATGATGAAGTCACGTCTCACATTGACCCAGAATGTCTTTGAATGTGAATTATACAAGTTTATATATAGTAAATATTTTGTATATTGTATAATAAATAATAATTAAAATCAGGCCTATTATTTCTACTAATTTGTACACACGTTTCGTAAAATTAACTAGCCACAAAGCAGTAATAAAACGCGAATGTTCAGTTTTAAAGATAATGCAGTTCGGCGTTTACAAACATTACAATTGCAACGCCGTGTTGTGGCTTTTTCAAACCGAATGTCATATTATTATACCAAATATCGAAGTTCATAAGCATTTTTAATTCGTTCAATTCAATAATACTTTGAGTGAATACTGCGAATCGGTTTGCTGAACAGGATCATTAATAAAAAATAATTGCTTGCATTCAGAAAAGGTGATGCAAATACAATAAGCGTACAAAATTGACAAAAAAAAACAAAAAAGGAATGACCCCGACGTGATTCGAACACGCAGCCTTCTGATCTGGAGTCAGACGCGCTACCGTTGCGCCACGGAGTCTTATACGGATCGTTCTTTGTCCTAACTGGTCTTTATACGAAGCATAGTATGGAACTGTATGCAGCAATGCATTTTTTACCCATTACTCCTTCACCATTGCTTTTGCATTTGGCTTAGGCTGATGGCTGCTCTATTAGCTCTATCAACATTGCCAACTTGTTGACCTTCGATATTCACATTGACCTCTTAATACTGTGCCATGCAAAATATTCAATTCCTCAAGCTAAACCTTTTGAACATATGGCAGGCCAGGAGAAATCTTCTTTCTATTGACTTAGATTCCTTCATAGAATTTTGGAAAAATTAATCTCATAATACCCCAAATACTGATTAAACCACCAAAATTTAATTTTACACATGGCATCGTAGCGATGCGTTAAGCATTTATTCAAGATTTTAATTGTTAAACACTTCTGACATTGTAAACGAGCAACTTTTAAAATTAAGCTGAAATTACCCAAGTTCCAACCCAATGCAATTAAATACAATCAAAGTGAATTAATTATAACATTACGTTATTAATATTTTAAAAGCAAGGAAAAAATAACAATTTCATTTATAGTACATCGAAGTAAAGTTATACATATTTTAAATTATAGATGTGTTTATGTGTTTACTCAAAAATAGACAGAAAGGAACTTCATATTAGTAGAATTCACAATTTTGTCTATCCATTGTATTTAAATTAATGTTAACTTCAGAATGCATTACTTATTTATTTATATAATTTGATCACTGTTTGAGGTGAATGGAAAAATCCGACCATGTTGTCAATATTTTATCAATCACATGACCACAATGTATAAGTAGTCATAAAGGAATTAAAGTATTGTTAGTTAGGTAAAATCGTGTATTATGTATTCAGAGTTAATAAGCTGAAAAGGGTCCTTTTGTTTTTACCTTACAATAACAAGTTTTGCATGTTTTGCAATGTTTTTGCACTTTTGTGTGCCAAACGTCTGCACAACTTAACATGGCCGTTGTGCACTTCAACTTTGGAATACGTTTGGTATTCCATTAGTCATAAATAGTATATTTAAAAAATGCTTTTATAAAAAGCATTTCGAAACTCTTCTTGTGAAAAATGTGACGTATTGAAATGGAACGTTATTTTCGAATTTTTATAGTATACGCCCAGTTCAATATTAATGTTACATTATTAATTACATTACATATTACGCCGTAAATGTTTAATAATTAATATATTTAGATGTAAGTACAGCTTGTCCGGTATCTCGGTAGAATAATTTCACGCGTTCGGTAGATAGGTTTACAAATTTACGCCGCCCATTTAATATATACCAAATTAAAG
>JABASF010002989.1:0-12050 GCA_019776145.1 Harlomillsia oculata
AAGGACATTAAATTCTGAAATGATCCCACTAAATAAATTATATTTCACTTTCTTTGGAAGTAATTTATGGCATTTGTTGCTGTTGTTGTGTTGTGAGTACGGAAACATTTCAATTTCGTTTCATTTCATTGCGTTCCATTATATATGCATTGGGATTGGCGTTTACGATGAATATAAGAATGAAAATCTCTGAATGTGGAATTAAGACGACAGGAGCATTACATTTTGATATTAGGATGACGATGGACGATGATATGCCGATGATGACGGTATACAAAACACGCACTTTTTTACTTACGCTATGTCAAGAACGTTCTTTTCCGTATACAAAAGCCGTATGACTCAGAAACTCATTTCTCATTCCGCCCTGAGTAATGAATGGAATCACACAATATTCGTACACACAGCAGGACAAAAAAGCGCCTGTACAACAACGTTGTCATTCAGACCACCGCACCGCCAATGCAAAACAACATTAATGCATCGACACCAAAAGCAACTCAAATGCGTTTTTTTGTACTTGTTCAGGTTATTGTACTTAAAACCCAGGTGCGGAGTTTCTTATGTAATTCAGCACAAAGCGAAACCTTAAGAAACTTTTACCTTGTCAGGTTTTGCCATAAAGGCGAAGATGAAGAACAAGGCGAAAAATTCTGCGCTAAATTACGCTCAAGTCCAGCTAGCCTTGCTTGTGAATTAATTAATTCCCTTTATTCTGCCTCATGCTTCATCATCATTGTTAATATTTGTAAACAAAAGTGATCTTCAAACTCTGGCATCGTTTATCTCTTGGAGAAAAGTTTGTGTTCTTTATGACGTAGCATGCGATGATGCACAAGAGGATCAAGATAATCAAGAATGTGTTCAAAATATTACAAAACTTTATGAGATTTTGTAGTACGCGTGTCATTTTATAGTGCGACTAGACCAAAAGGCATGTGTGCAATTCTTTCGTGGATTGTTGTGTCGTGACAATGTGGTTATGGTTCATGGTTGACATAGTCTACCCTTGCATGTAAGACTGTCAACTGCATTCACCTTGCCTTGTCGCAATATAAAAGTCACTTTTGCTTATTTAAGAAGACGACGACTTCAACTTCAAAAGTCGTTGTCGTTGTCGCTCGGTGATGATGATGAACTTTTGCTTTTAGCAAGAAGTACGCATTCCATAAGATATAATAAACTGCATCTTGTCTCTCTAAACGACAAACCTTGTCATTTTCTTTAATTTCGTCCTTTAGTTATCCGAAGAACTTTTCCATTCCATGGGTGTGCAGTGTCATAGACTTCTTCCTTAATTCATGGTTTCCCCTTTCAAAATATAATTTCAAAATTACATACAAGAAGCGAGCAGAAGCTCTAAAAAGATACGCCATTTGGACAAAAAATGTTTTAATCACGTATATAATCTAGCAAAAGAATTAAAAACCTTTGTTTCAAGATTTCAAGAAATGATGGACAGATCAGATAGACAACATCATAGAAAATCATACACGCGGTATACAAGCTTTTAACACGAAGTTACAAATTGTTCCAAATTATTAAAACAATGATAGTCCGCTCTTATAATACAATACGAATGTAAAATGACAGAATAATAAAAAGCATGTTTATAAGGTCATTATTATTTTTTATTTTACACTCCTTTTGTACTCGCAATTCGCAAACAGCTATAATCTGCACACAATTCGGTTGTCTTATGTTGTCGTCGACCTTTGCTTCTATCGTAAATTAAAAAATTCAGTACTACTTGAAAAACAAGACAAAGGTATTTCCAACTAATAAAACAACAAAATGATGCAATGCACAACGCCACGGACATCGGACATGATTCACAACTTTTGCTCGTAAACTCAAATTAATATCGTCAAGCGCTTATGGACACTGCCAAAACCGCCAAAAGAATTATGATCGTCGTCATCATCATCCCACATTCCTCAAATGTCATTTAGTAGTAGTAAAAGTTGTATTTTTGCTCTTTTGTCCATCTCTGCATTCTTGAATTTTTGCACAATTCAGTGGAATCTCTTCGTGGGGGAACAACAACGATTGGAAGATTAGATTGGAACACGCAATCATTAAATGCATTACTCTTTTTGATCATCCTTTTGGTTTACGTTCATTTGTGTGGAATAAAAAATGTGTTGATGGCATGAGTGAAAGTAAAATGCAGAAATTCTCATATTTTATTTTTTAAGATAATTTTTAAAAAATCATTGAAGTTTGAAGAACAAAGGAAAATGCATTACCGTATCGTATCGTTGACTTTTGCTTTGGCCGTGTGTGTAGTGAAAAGCATTGCATAATATCGAAGCCTCACAAAAGATTGCCATAGATCCAAGTGTATCTTTTGTTCGAGCAAAGGCAACGGCAACGGCCAATCAGCGTTCGACTTTGAAATCCTGTTGGAGCATGTTTGGCAGTGGGAAACCTAACCAAAAGCTCAAACCGCCAAAATCCTCCGGACTTTCAATTCTCTCCTCAACCTTGTTCCAGTACAGTCGGAAAGTCGTCCAGTTCACCTTGTTGTTTGTCAGTTATTTTATTAGTCCGTCAAGTCGACATCAACAAACGTTGACATAAAGTGTGTATTGATGACCCTTGTTGTTTAAGAATTCCTGGACCGACTGCGTTGACGAAAGTTTATCGTTTTAGGTAAATGACAGTAGTCTGGTGAGTACGCGCAATTATAAAATTTTAATGTTTTGGAAATTACAAGACAATGACGACAATGAGTGATAGTGATAAAGAACGCATACATTTTGTGTAGTATTTCGATTTATATAAAGTTAAACCTATTAAATAACTATATTTACCTTTGTTGTAAAAGAGATTTTTTGTAATTCTCAGTTGTTTGATTGAATTGTAGAGGTAAACAAAACATTAGTGATGGAGAAAATTCATCAACAGTCGTTTTCCCTTGCTGTTGGAGAAGTGACCGACGCGGAACGGGATTACTGGAAACAGAAAGGTTATGTGTTCGAAGATTCTGATGGACAGTTGAAACATTGTGACACGTAGGTTGATTCTTAATATTTTCGATTCGACTTTACGTTTGAAAATGTCTCTTAAATGAATACTAACCTGGTTTTTATTAATATAACTTTATTAATTATTATGTGTAGGTTAAGCTTTACTGAATTAGACTTTTCCCTTTCGTTGAACGATGATGCTGATATCGAATCGCAAGCGAATACTGAATCTCAGTCTCAGGAGACTGTAGACGAAAAGGAAAAGCAAGATGTTGCGTTGGAGTTGGAAGAGAAAACTACATTGACAACACCTGATTGGTGAGTTAAAGTCACAATGTCATAGTCATAATAATGCTATGTATGAATCTGAATTTTGGAATCGTAATAATTGAAATACTGTTGATATGTAGCTCGATCTTGATGGATATAGAACAAGTTTCTTTGGATGAAGGGGTTGCGTTGTCATTGAGTAGCGGTGCGGCTTTCGACGAAAGTATGACCAGCGTCACGGGTAGCCAGGCTAGCCAGAGCAGTCAAAAAACACAGTAAGCAAGTATTCAAGTTTAAAAGTTCACTCTGAAATCGTAAAGCTGTGAAGCTAGTTGCTTATACGTTGGTTTCTTTAAAGGGGGTCCACTGATCTTGATGACACAATTACAATGATGGAAAAGTTGTTGCAACTGGCTGAAGAACAGGAAGCTAACGAAGCAGAAGCAGCCAGTGCGTTGGCAGCTCAGGATTCTGGAAACAATGTTGAAACTTCACAGGCTTGTGCTAATGAAGCACACAACAATATCAACGGTGAACAACAAAGTGAAGGACTAGCTGAAAAGGAGGATGAGGGTGACCTAGAAATTTTCAGAAGCCTGTACTGCACTGGCTTAGGAAAATTTACTGTTCGTCCACTACCTCTTCCTAAACGCGTTACGCAACTTCAAAAGCGTGGAAATTACTTTTCTCCCAGTCCTCCACGTCCGGCTCCAACTGCTGAACCATCTCGTGGTTTACTAGTTCGAAAGCTTGCACCGAAAGGCGGTGACCTTACTCCATCCAAGTTTCAGTATAAGAATTCCAGCAGGATTCAGAAGTGTTTGCTCATTCCAGGTGTGAGGAAGGATTCTCCAAGATTTACTCCAGTTAAACGAGTCATACCTGCCAGTGTCGCGTCACCTGTAGCCGAATACATTTATGGACGAGCAATCCCATCGAATATTCAGAAAGCTCAAAATCATGGTCAGAGTCCACGAATAACTCCCGGCATTGCAAAATTTTCACACCCTGCACCTTCGCCTGCAAATGCCAAATTTCCACTTCTGCCACCGCCGAGACCTTTGCACTTTTCGCCCACTCCGACCAAAATTCCGAAACCGTCTCCTGGAACTTCGATTACTCCACTGAAAAAGAAGGATACGAATGTTCAGGAACCAACTCCCATTGTTGTAACTCCAATGCCCGGTGGTCGTTTCAAGCCAGCATTTTACGTAGGATCAGCCAAAGTGAAAACTCCGGCAGCGAGTCTTAACATCAGTGCTGTTTGCAAAACACCGAAGGAGAATCTTGTTCTACGCCATAAAGGTAATTTCTATATAAAAATATAACATAATTTCTTGGTTTTGACGACGAAATTACGAATCAAACCAAAATTAAATTGAACTTTTAAAAAATTGATTTCAGGTATGCGTGATGAAATTAATGCTTCCATGGTTGAAGATGCTAAGGTTGAGCGAAAATTTGTCCCGTCGAGATTGGCTACTCCGCTCTCCTCCGGTATTAAAAAGTGAACGTCAACATGGTTCAAAGTTCAAGTTCAAATAATATTCAATGTCCTGTCGTACTGATGATGATCTGTGAAGTCACATTTACTACCAAATTCTTTGAAACTTATAATGATCTAACAATATTAAGCTCCAAATTGTTGTCGTTACTTTGACTATTCCTAAAGTTTCGAATTGCACTTTTATGTCTGTAACTTACTGATAAATTATCGTATACATTAGCGTATAGTTTTAGTATGCTTGATACCGTTGTCCTATGATAAAAGTAATTTACCAGTTTTATTATTCTTTTCTTAAAGTAAATTATTTGATGTTCAGGAGATGAAGTTATTTATTAGGTTTAGAGATTAGGAATATTCTAGTTGACGGTTGACATTGTCTTGTGAATTACGGTGAAGAAGTGAGGATTTTCTGCGCCAATTCAATACTATATTAGTATGATTCATAATTTTTAGATTTTATGCATTAAGAAGTTTACTTACAAGTTACAAGTTGTATAATTTTTTCTGGTTGATGATTCGTAGATATTAAAATGACGCATTTAGTATTGTTATAGGCAAATGATTTGGAAGATTTAAAACTATAATTTCTGATATTTCTGTAGTAAATTAGTAAACATGATTGTGCACGAGACGACAGTTTATTGTTTCAGAAATCTTTGACTAGTTTGCATTTTTAATGTGGATCGGTGGGTGCCGAACATTCGTCAAATCACGATGACGTATTTTTCAAATCTCCTCTTATTGGTTTTGTATTGATTTGTAGTAGAACTTTCTTACGAGGTTTCTTTGTTTGGAAGTTGAAACATGGAAGCAACGGTAAGTAACAGTGTCATCGCATGCCNAGCAACGGTAAGTAACAGTGTCATCGCATGCCTACAAGACCAAAAGGTTTCCGACAGAGTCAAAAGAGTATAGCTGAAAATTGCATTGTTTTTGCAGAATGAAATTGCCCTTATTGCATTATTTCCTGTGCATCATATTGCATGCAAGTGGATTAATTTGAATGTAAGGTCACATCTGGGAAGAGACATTACAGTAAGTTATTGTCTGCGTTGTACACAATATTATTCACGAATTAGGCGGTTGATGAACCTTGAATCCTTGTGTACAGTACGAATTTTTTTAGCGATTCTGCACGTCCATTTGCAGCCAGCCAAAGTTTGCGTTTGTTTATTGTTGTTAGCAAAACTGCAGTGTGTCCATCATGTCAAGCCAGCATCATTTCTGCACGTGGAAGGCCAAATGGTCAATACTGTAGAATCCATTCAATTCGCACTTTAAGGTACTAACATACGGACAGACAGTAAGTACAGATTCTTGCTTATACCAGGCAGGACCACGCACCGTATCAAAGTCCATCTTCATCTTCCATCACACACCCTTGTTCTTTTCAATGTGGCAAAGTCTCTGGCAAAGTGGCAGCTATTTTTCTTTAGGCTCATCATCCCTTACTTTTGTACTTCATGCATGAATTTCAGTGCGTTCACATCTTGTAATTGTAAACCAAACCAGTATCCGGAATCAGTACGGACATGTGAGAGCCTTCCGTTCTTTCATTCTCACTTGTACTACATCAACAACACTCCAGCTTCATTAAGACAAGGTATGAATTTAATAAGCTATATATAAAAATTATCCTAATTCATAATCCCTCCGTTCCAGAGGCTGATTTCTCCACTGAATCTGATCTGAATATAAGATTATTTTGGGATAATTGCATTGCTCTGCTATGTAAAGAGTAATTTTTGAATAATACGCAAACTCAAACTCACCTTTTGGTTAGTATACATTAATACAATAGAAATAGAATCCAAATCTCAATATTTGATGCAGGTAAATGTGTACGTACCGTAAACACTATTCTTTGTTCGCTATCGGTCATTTTGTATACCCTTTCCAGTTCACAATTGGGTTTTATCTGGATTTCGTTTGCTCACTCTTTGACCTAATGTTTTGTATGCAAAGTTTACCACGCGTTTAGTGCATGGATTAATGATACAATAAAGTGCCTTCATTATCAACTCGTTATGTGACGTTGTGAGCATTTTCATTCAAAGATCACGACGAATTGGAAATGGGTTATTTTAAATCATTTATTGAGCACGGATGAATCATGACGTGCTTCAATGATGCAATCTTTGCCCTGAGACATTGAACGATGGACAGACACCGCCGATGTTCATTCATGCTTTCATTATAAGTAAACATCCAGGAAAAGATGACGGCGACGACGATCGGTTCAAATCGATTAATGTGAGCATTGTAGTGGACAAAGGTCAGTGTCTCAAAGATTAGGATGAGACGTTGTTGTTCCACACTGGATATTTGACTAGCTTAGACAACTGGACAACTGGACCTAGCAAAAGCAAACAAGGACATCGTGTAGTAGTAGTACAATCTGCCTTTTACGTCAAGTTTTCACTTTACGCACACGGGAACTTTTATAGGAAAGACATTAAAATAGTGGCACTTCCTACGTTCCTACATATGACTAATTTTTATGCGGTGTGCATCAAGTTGAGCACGTCGTTAATGACGTACACCCACCAAAGCCATTAAACCACCGATAGAAATGTTCTAAGAATTGCTATTGTGTTGCTATTATTATGACTATATCACAATGCGACAGTAGTTGTATATCCTAATAATGTTAAGAAGGACTTGGACGAAAGAGTTCATGTGACAAGAACGTGCTTCTTTGCTGTTCGATGTGTGCCGTCCGATTATTGTAGACGATGCCGTGTGTTGTCCTCTTGTTGAGGTCTCATAGTCTCATTCTCAGTGGGTCCGTTTCGTAGTACGATAGCCTCCAAGCTCTTTTGTTCCTTATAATATTCCAATACTTAAATAGTCTCATCCACAGTTGACAATAGACTCTCTCGCTGTCCTGGAAGATAACAGGGGAATGTGACATACATTAACTCCTGCAGTTTGTTCAGTGGTTGTTGTCAGTTGTCACTCTCTAATCCAAATAGACTTTTTCATAGTCGACTTTCGTGTTTGTCCTTATGTATACCAATGACTTTTTTTGTAGTTGCATACACAAAACTAAGCATTTTATCGCAATTGTGCAGGCACGACGAGGAGATTTGTTTGGTCGGTCTATATAAAACGGATTGTTATACTAAAATATAACTCGTGTTTCCAACTTGGAACATTATAGAAACACTTTTTGCTTTGTTTGTGTGTGTAGTTGCATAGTTGCATTTCAGTGCGTATTAGTAGTTCCAACTACCAAATTGTCGGGATGAAAGGATTTCCGGAGTAACAAAACAGAATATAAGACACCTTCCTGTGTCAACACGACCACGAGCAATTTGCATTGACGTTGTTTGTAAGTTGTTGCTGATGCTGAGTTGCCACAATTGTTGACCGATGAAGAAAACGCTGACTGTTTAAAACCGCAGTTTAGCAGTTACGTGTACCGCATTATTCCATTATTCGTGTTGCGCAATAATGGCCAATTGACCCGTAATGGCAAAGGCTACGTAAGAAGGTAACTACAAGTTTACGCAATTATGCATGACAAAATGTTAATCATTTTTCTTGTCTACATGCTAAGTGAAAGTTCGAAAAACTAAACGGCACTACTGACTATACTGAAATTGAACCTTTAACATTTGAACCAAGTCAAACAATATCTGATCAGGGAATCATGGTTTATGGTTATTGGTGTCCTTTGAAGAACAACATTAACAGGTCATTCGAGACTATGTTGAAACTTGACTTCAATACGTAGTAAAAAAAGAGATGACTTCAATACGTAGTAAAAAAAAAAATGTAAGAGACTAATAATAATCTGGGGGAAAAGTCTGTAGACGGTAGTGTAAAGTTTAAAGTCGCAACCTCGCAACCTCGTAGCGCAACCCTTTTGCATTTTTGAGGACAGAGCTCAAGTGCATAACCTGGAATTATGGAGTTTATCTGCCAAAAATGTATTGAGATATGTAGCTATTAGCTATGTAATGTAGAAAAGGAAAACGTATGTCTGGAAAAATCTTGCTTCGTCTCCTTTTTTGCCTTGACAGAGTCAAAAGTCGACCGAGATTTGAGGAAGTAAAAATCGCATAAGGTATGACATTTCTGTAGGGAAAAAACGGAATGTCTACTAATAATAGCTACAAAGTTAATCTCTTTTTGAGAATGCACGAGAGCTGGTGATACTCTACGAATGTCCTGTTAGGATTATCATCATCAGGTCGTGGGGAAGTGAAACTGTCTTGAAGTCAAAGTTAAGTCAAAGGGTCCAGAAGTCCACAAGGTTTATAGTTTTAGTTTGAAAGAGTGATATATTTTCGCTGTGTGCATGCATGCAACTCCAATGCGTCAGGCAGAGACCGCATGCACACATTAGAAATAAAATCTCATAACTTTGATGTATGAAGCATTTTATTATAAAGTCATGAAGTGTGTGAGTGTGTGCGTACAGTGAACAAGTGCAATACTACGGCATATTATTACATATTCTGGAAACAGAGATTACAGACAAGTTTAAAGCATACAAGTAGTAGGGTAGGAGCCGTAGATGAAACAGTTGGCCTTGGTCCTTCTCCACTGACAGACCTGCTTTAAGCATTTTTCAATCTTTTTACTTCTTCTCCTTCTGTCAATACACCAAGAATCAAGGGTCTTCTCTCAAGGGCACAAAAAGTCCCTTTGCTCACGTTTTCCTTCCGTGCACAGTCAGGGATTTGGGCCATCCGTAACCCTTTCCGTAAGTTCTTTTCATTCACATTCGAAAGACATACTTTGAAAAAAAAAACAACCACTTGTAACCATTGGCTCAAACACAAACCGGCGTTTTCGGTCTTTCGGTGTTGCTGCATCATCTGCATGCAAAGTCAACGTTTTCCTTGCTTATACCAAACTTGCTTCGATTCAACTTACATTTCAGATTTCGATTTCTTTGAATGACACAGTAAAAATTTAATTGAAGTCATATAAGGTGAATTACAATAAGCAAGGTTTACATTTCAACGTTTTTGATTGCTGGCTAAGTTATAATAAACAGCAATTTTGCAACCAAAGGCAAGCGTCAAGGGCATGTTTGTCATCGTTTTCCTTCTTACTCAGAATTGTAAGTGGAGCAATGTCAAACTCATGAAAGTTGGTTCATGTTGGTTAAGTATAAAGTCACTTTCAATTCCAGGTAGAGTTTTGACACAGGACAGGAAGCGAAAAAATCATGTTTTCTATCTATTCGGGCCTAAAAGTTGGAAGGATTCTTTTATCATTACAATTAGAATTTTCCAATGCGTAATTTGTGCTGTGGGTGTAATTCAGCGTATTAATGTAGGAAAAGTCTTTTATGATTACTTGATTACCAAAAATAGGAACGTGCGTACGGTTTTATGACTCTGATAAGTACTACATATTTCTTAGAAGAAATAATATTATTCCAAATTTTATTACTGCGTACTCAATAGAAGAGATGACGATGACATTGAACAAAAAAGGTTATGAAGTTTGAACTGAAAAGACTATTGTTCAAATTCTGAGTGCTTGAGTAGTTGGTAACACGAAGGGAAGCACTTGTGTGCAAATGACAGTCTTTGACAGCTCAGTTCAGCTCATT
The DNA here is from genome assembly GCA_019776145.1 of Harlomillsia oculata. Classification (NCBI taxonomy): domain Eukaryota; kingdom Metazoa; phylum Arthropoda; class Collembola; order Entomobryomorpha; family Oncopoduridae; genus Harlomillsia; species Harlomillsia oculata. The sequence goes on from JABASF010002989.1 coordinate 10,325, forward strand.
GTCATGAGGAAAGGACGAGAAGTTCAAAATGAGAAATATCCTAGAGGATATTCCTACTCGATCATACTTTTGGGAGGACACGAACGAACGACGGGACTTTGCATGCATTTTGTAGTGTACAATACTAGAATCTGGATTTGGTGGTTTTATTCCCGTCCTTCCATTTTCACTGTGCTTACTTGAACTCAATCCACGAGATGTGGAAAGGAAATGGATGGAGAGAGAATGAGAATGAGAGAGACGTTCGTATCTTCGTATTCGTATTTCTCCCGAATTTTACTAGGAATAGGGAATAGCATGTCTATGTAATACCAATATAATACTACGATCCACAATATAGAGAAATAATAAGGAAAACAATCGCCGCCGTCGTGTCATTGTAAATGACGGAAACAGGTGTAGAACAGAGCTTTCATCCAATTGGTGGAGATATTTCTATAATGCGCTTTTGTTTACGGTTGGACAAAGACAGACGAGCTCTATGGCTGGTATTTGCACAAAGTTCAATATTCATCCCAAACCAAAGTCACCGTGAAGCGTTATTAATCTTTTTCCGAGCAAGGCGAAAGACAAAAGGGAGACAGCTTCTCACTTGTGGCAACTGGAGTGAAAACGTGCCTTGTGTAGTTCTTCCAAGGTGCGGTTTTCTCCTTCACAACACGACGACCTTCACCTTGCCAAAATATTGTGGTCACTTCTAGTATAGAACCAAGTTTTGTGTCCCGTGAGGAGCTTCTTACACTTTCCTTATAAAAACTTGCTCTTCCAATTTGATCTGTTAGAATTCTCAATTCTCCCCTTATTACTTTGGGTGAGTCTATTAGTAGCATTAGTGGTTTCATCCACCTTACATCACTGAGCTCATTACCAACTTCCAAGTGAGGTGAGCCGTTCATCTTCTTCGTGGTTGTTCAAAGGACAAATAAAATGTAATGGGGGCCTTTTGTAACGTAGTAAATCTAAAGGTAGCACATTGTGCAAAATCCTTCCCTCGTGTCTAGCCATCACCTTGTAACTTTCACAGCACTTTTTAGCTATGCTCTCATGTTATATTATGTAGTAGTCTAGCAAAGTCGTTTAAAAAGGAGATTTTGGATGCACCTGAGCCACCAGCTCTGTAAAGTGTAACATATAATCTCAGTTATCTCAGTCTCTTTTTACAGAACCAGATTAATCTTTAGGAGAACCAGGTATATCCTATTATTTTTAGGTAATACCTTATGCGGGTCTCGTTTGGTCGGCTCCTACATGTTGACATAATCCCACGTAATGGAGTTGTGGTGCAGATGCACTTGACGACGATGAAGTGGAATTACTTTGCTTAGTTAGGGATTCACACACACGGAGATTCAGTGTCCGACAACTGGTTCAATGTTCAATGCACAATAGGAGTTGTGTGTACACCATGACTTTTGTGCAAAGAGAAGGGCAAATTTGTACAGCAGAACGACACTCACTCACTCGTCCGTGCAGAATAAATGTAAAGTCTTCTCCTTGCACTCAGTCAAGGTTGCAAATATCCTCGCAAGGATATTCCCTAGCTTGTGGCTGACTCGTGGAATTGCAGTTTGCAACAAACCCAACAACAGCGGAGTGTTTTGTTACCATGTTTTGCTTTGCTCTCCTTTTTTCTGTCCGTGGTTATGTATTTGAAATTGCATATCGGGCAATAACTTTAAATGGTCGAGTAGCACTGTAAAGTCAAAATGAGTGCTTGGATGCCTGG
>JABASF010002990.1:0-12047 GCA_019776145.1 Harlomillsia oculata
AATGAGATTTCAGTATTAAATTCAATTACAGATCAATGAAAATGTAACGATGACTTATGAAAGCATAAAGTAGTCAGTTAGATTAGATTACACAATACACACCACTGGCATGTAAAATAATCTTGATATCTTTTGTTTGCTTTGGGAGTATGAGACATGAAAACCAAAATGCGAGATTTTGAAGCTTTTAAGGATTTTGCTTTTCAGTTCAAATACTTAGTAAAATGCTTTATTACATGCATCATGTCATGTGTAATTCCTACGAGCTCGCCTGTCTGCTTTTCATGAGCAGCAGCGATTAGGAATTATTTAACATTGTATGGTGTTAAAGCTCAGCTTTGGGGAAAATGTAAGATTTCCTATGCGTCGTCGTCCTCATCCTACTCGTTAGCATTATTTTGAATTCTGACAGACTTCGTAAAAGAGATAAAACATCACAAATGACTCTGTTTGCTTTGGATTTTGCATCCATTGCAAACTAGAACGAAAAAGCAGCGTTTGCTTTCACGGAATGGTCCAAGCCAAGCCGTTTTGAGCCTTTGCTGCATTCCATTCCTAACATGGATATAATCAAAATGGGAAGCAGATTGCAATCCTGAAAACGCACAACGTTTCTTTGTAGTACCAGGAGTTACATTGTTTTCCGCAGATTTCCTTTTCAGTGTAATATACACCCACATATTGTACGGATGGAGACAGCACGACAGCACCTTACTTCATCAAGTTGGAATGTTGTAGTAGTTGCAACTTGCAAGTTGTAATAATGTAACATGTAGTATAGTATAAGGATAAGGACGCAGGAAGGACTATGGGAAAACCAAGATCATCTCGTCTCATTCCATCAATTTGAAAATTCGGTTGCGGCGAAGTCATTTGCAAGGCAAATTCCTTGAATTTTCCACACACACTTCAATTTTTTATGATATGGGTGCGTAATGCGTTTATTCACATAGGGCACGGCGGATTTTAAAAACTATGTTTTAGGACAGTACAATTTCAAATTCGTTGACGTTAACATTTATAGGAGTTTGAAGAAGTCACAGATAATGTCAAAACGTATCTGGACGCGATTGAAATCTCTCATGCTGTTTTTGCTGCTTTGCTGATTTGAAATAAAGTGAGTGTGAATGAGAAACAAAAAGAAGATAGTGTCAAAAGGGCGCAATAAGATTTTAAGTATTGCTCATTTTTGCAATACGACTTTGAGAAGAATCTCATTCAGAATATTTTTTGTTCAACTTTATGCATAGAGAGAGAGCAAAGATATAAAAAGCACAATAGGAGTGATATACAAGAGTTAAAATTACTACAAGTTTGTTATTATATGAGAAGAAAGAGAAAAAGTGATGGAAGGCGAAATAAGGAGAAGAAGAGACAGAAAGGAATGAGAATGAGACACACAAGTCAAAGGAAGAGAATTGCTTTGTTGTGGGGAGAGGCATGCGGTGAAGAGGATGAGATGATCGGCCGTTTGCAGACGAGATGAGATCGCAAGCAGTAAAGAGACTTTTATATGGCAACTGAAGATGCAAGACGAGAGCAATAAATCTTAATTGTGATATTTGACGCAGTGGGACTGTTCTTCGCTGTGCGAAACGAGGAGTAGAAGGAAACAAGGAGAAAGTCCTTGTGACACCAGAGAAATGTATTATCCACAGAAAGCATAAAACAGACAAACAGAAAACGAACAGAAAGAGAGATGCTGAATATTCACAGTTGGTAGGCATTTCCTTCCTTTCATCCTCCACTTTGACGATGGAAACGAGAGGCAAGTGAAAGACGGAAACTGCCTTTCCCCGTCCTCGGATGATGGAATTGTGAAGTCACAGGCAGGCGTCAGTTTCCGGTATGAAATCTTTGCGACTGACTTTCCATATGAGAAAACCATTCACTACTAAAATCCCCACGAGGATTTTATTCAAAATTCCCTTAAGGACGGGCTTACATAGAAGTATTAAAATGCTGAAACAAACAACATCCTAATTTTTGTCAAAATATGACGTCATACGTACACGGAACACCCACATAAAAAGCGCAATTTTCCGTGCTCAACGCAAAAACCTAGATGGTACAGTTACTGAGATATACTATAGATTTCAAACATTTCTGAATTTTTGTGCACAAAATTTTATTTTGCTTTCAATTAGTATGGTGATTGTACAAAACGACAAGGAAAGTAGTACACAAAATCCTACTCAACAAATTGGAACCATAAAATAAGGGCGACTTTGCTAACCATACTCTAAAAAGGAAATTCGTGATTTCACTTTTGTCAGCAAAAAAAGTTTTGTTTTAAAAAAAACTTGAAAAAAGTCAGAAGAAAACTAGGGTAAAGCAGATGACGCGGAAAATATTCAGATTGCGCTCAAAATGAACGAAAGAAGGATTGTACTTTGACAAAAAGTCTTTGGGATAATATCGACTCGTGGCGTCCAGTGGAGATGGAAACTTACGCTCTACTGCTGATACTTCGTTGTTCAAAGCCTGATTTGAATGTAAGTTGAGTCACAAACCCATGACCAATCTTCCTAGCCGTCTTTCGCGTAGGAGATGAAAGCAGGCAATAGTTTGGAACCATCCACATATTCTCCTTCGATTCGAATCGACAGGCGTTCTTTCTTTATACAGGAATCAGAATGAAGGAATAAAGTGCCGTCTTCTTTTTTTCTCAGTCGCCTTTCGTGGCCAACTTCCCATATAAGATGGGATTTCCTTATTTCAACTCATTTCTTCCAAAAACATCCTTGCTCGTCTGCATGCATTTGCTCTCATTCCATAGTGAAAGCCAAGAAAGACTTTGGAGACAAGGAATGATTCGCTTTCTCCCTCTCACTTCCACTTTCCCCCATTCCAATGAACTGCCAGATTGGATTCCTTCACTCCTCAGTCGTTTACTTTCTTCACTGTAAATACAACTAGACCAAAACCATGGCTAGCAAACAAAGTATAAACCCGAAATAAAAAAAGCGTCCATTATTGATTTGATCCTTATGTGTGCCAAAACGAACGCAAGGAAACCATCCATTACAATCCTAGTCTCAAGTCTTAATATCTAACAACTCAGCAATGTTGATTTAAAATGTCTTGCAACTTCTGAACACAACTCACAGACAGCACAACAGTCTGCTTTGAACAAATCTCATCATCATGTTTTGCATCATTTGCAACTGTGCCACTATTGTACGTCTACAATTTCCCCAATTTAAACGTCTTAACAAAAATGCAGCTTAGCGCGTTTACTGAGCTGCCAATCATGTTTCTACTACAATATATTTATTTATTAGTCTTTGTTCAAGCAACAAACAATTTCAAGACTAGTTTACGTTTTCAGTTTGTGGGTCGGTGACGGTGGAAGTATTTTATGTGAATATGTTGGACTCCTGAGGATAAGTCTTTCACTGGGAATTCCCCAAGCGATCATTTTGCATTATGCACAACAAGGTCATTAGCTGAAAGTCTTCAAACAACATCGTCCCCCGACATTTTGCATTTATTTTGCGTAGTAGCTTTGCCATTATATTTTCAGCATAATAACGCTAAAATCCGCTTCCTACCGAACTTCATCCGAACACCGGACTAAAGACTCGCTTCATCTGTACATTGTAATTAATTGTGTAATTAAGGTAAATGTCAGTTTGTTCATAACAAACAGCTTTTATTCACCTCCTTGACTGTTGCCTGCAGGTAGATGATTGGAAGTCTTCTTGTTGGCATCTCGACTTTGAAACTGAATGACTGAATTTAGTAAGTGAGTTCTTGCTTCGCTAATTAAGCTAGTTTTGTGAAGGTATAATCAGAGTACGAACTCGGAGGGGATTATTATTAATATTGTTCAGCTACAAATGCACAAGGAACTTTGCTGAGATGGAGATAAAGCGGAGGTAACCAGTACTGTTTCCATGAATGAATTAGAAATATGTACACCTCAACTACTACTCAGCTTTTCTCCGGTTGTTTTGCAGGGGAAGATGAGGAAGTAAGCTGTGTTTCCTACTACGAATTCAAAGTTGTAATGGAATCATGGGCTAAGTCATGCATAATTAGGAAAGGTCAATAAGATGAATCCTTCCTTGTGCAGATAGTGTGTAGGTTCAAGAGTTGCTCTCCCACCTCATTCTGTATGAATGAAAATATGAATTACAGAAGGCTGCTCGAGCTTCGTTGCTCAAACTTGGATGAAATAGAAAGAATAGCAGGAAAGAAGGGTTTACCAAATTACGAAACTGTATTCAACTGAAACAAAACATTTCCCATGTCTTTTCTTTTGTTTTCAGTTCGCTGCAATGCAATACGCAACTCATCGCTTCCTGTTGTAAAATATAGATGAAAGATTCTACTTTTCCCACGTGGCGAAGACAATGTTTTTCCTGAATTTTTTCTGGGTTGTTTGAAAAAGTAGGGCTTTTGCCAATTTTGTTTACTCATTTCAAATGTAATGTACTGGTGTTGAAAAAGGGTTGTTTGCGAATACAACATTTCAACAATTTTAGCTTAAATGAACCATTTAATTTATACGCTGTTATGTTCTAATGAAACTATCCCTTTTGGGGTACAAACTCGTACAACGTCAATATATTGCACAAGGGAGAATATGGTTGACATTTTAAGAAACAAAATTGGCAAGCTGGCATGTCATAATAGTGGCTAGCAAAATATCTCAGGAAGCTTGTTAGAATATGGAAAATAGCTTGAAGGAAGAGGTCAGAACTCAAAACAACAATAAAATTACATTGTGGTGCATTGTATATATTGTCTCAAAAGCATGCCTTTGGGCATCAAACATCATCTCAAGACTTAAATGAACCATGTTTTTGGAGACTACCTCAGGGCCAAGTATTCAAAGAATAAAAGAGCAAGATGTAAAAAGACGACCAAGAAAATTTAACGCATTGTTTGGTTGATGGGTGAAATTCAATGGGACTGTTTTATGAATACGTGAAGAACGAGAGGACGATGGTTCCCTGGTCTTTCTCTGGTCAAAATTTACATAATTCCATAGGCAATCCATCGTAGCAAATGGAGTCGGTCAAATTCCCAAGACACTTGAAGAAATTGGATGAAACGTAAAGAATTCTTCAAAATAACTTGGAAATTCACTAAAGAAGCAAGCGGCATTTACGACACAATACGAGTGTATAGTGACGTAGACGTACGGTAGTACAGAGTACAATGTACAATGTAACTTGCATTCTTGTCGTCGTCGCATCATCATTCAAGTCTACTGAGAGGCATTACAAGTTACAAGACTCCCAAAACCGCCCGTTGATGTACACAACACATTGTAACAAGCTTCAAGCTTTCCTTAACACCAGCACTGTACCGAAACCGCCACGCCGTACCATGGCATGTCGTTTGAGACAAAACTCCTCGACTCGAATGAAACAAAACAACCAAGGACAAAGTCACAAACAAAGGCTAAAATAGTATTTCTATTGCATTTACTATACTATACAACGTATACTTTCGTTTCGGTTTTCGACTTTCTTCCTCTCAAAAGTGACGATATCCTAAACTTTCTTTGGTGGCGAAGCCAACTTTTGCGCTGACCTGCATCTCATTCCGTTTCGTCCGATGGAAAACTACATTTTAACTCCTCTTTCTCACTTATCTCTGAATAAACTTCCCTTAAACTTTCCCGACTGTGTTTTGTGTCTGTGAGATGAAAATGTCCGCAGTCTTCAACTTTGTATTATACGAATTGAAAAGGGAAAGTACGACTTTGAGAACACACCACGGCTCACACAATCCCTAGCCCGCGTGTCCTCATAAACGAATAAAGTCTTCAAGTTTTCCTTCTCATATCGTAGTATATTATAGTTTTCCTTATTTTCTTGTTCTTAGCTCCTTCTTCAATATCAGTTAAAATGAAGATCTGTGTGGGCAGCTTGGGAAACACACTACAGAATTCTGCGTACTTGCGTAGTTCCTACTCAATGATTTTATGCTCTGTCAAAGTCAAACATCTTTTGTGTGCCCTTTCATTCCCATTTCCTCATTTCGTTTGCTACAGAGAGAGCGTGATGTGATGATAGAGACAGCAAGGTCAAATCACGTTATTTTTACCAATAATTGCACGTTACAGATTGTATAAGTGTCATAATTTTTGTGTCATCATTGCTTACCGTGTTCATACCGGGATTCACAAGATGAAAGCATAGGCACACGTAAACAACAAAGAAGCAAAACATAAAATGGTTGAAAGCTTCTGTGCTCGTGGTGAGGTTCTGGTGAAATCTTTTCACAAAGACGTAGGTTGTCGGTTCCATTATGAATGTTTTCATAAAAGAAATCCTTTAACAACCCATAGTCAATCTGGTAGAGAACTTCATTTCATTTTTGTTGACTCAATAATACTTCTGACATTTCCACTTACGCTTTCCCAATCATGAACGCAAATATGAAAACTGTGATGGGGAGCATATGAACCGAAAACTGAATTTACAAATCCCTTTTAACTTGGCTTCATATTTCGTTTATATTATATATATAAGCAAAATTCAACCGTCTAATATGATTTATAAACGAGCTTTTACAACACTGTTTTAGCTTGAACAAAATGAGTAAAAAGGCTACTAGGAAAAACATAATCTTACCTGTAGAGCTGCAAGTGACAGTTTGCAAAATCGCTGAAAGTAGCACAAGAAGAAGTTTTTGATGAACTTCCTTCTTATCGGGCTTCATGGCGAATTGATCACGTTCTCCACACAACAGCAACAAGTAAAAAACACTGCCACATTTCCTTTCTGTTTTTTATCTAATAAATATTTATATAGTGTATTTTCTATTTTCTGGTTGTTTTCTTGTAGTAATCCTTAACTTGTATTCTGAGTCACACAAACGAAATCCGCTTTTACAATCCTAATCCTCTCACTTCAAGTCTACAGACGGATATGGTGAAAGCTATGTTCAACACAACACTGTTTTCGTTATAGATTGTTTTATGATTGTGGTTGAATGTTGTGTTCAGTAGAAAAATGCCTCAGATAAGGAGGAAAAGTAAGTAATAAATTCCTGAGTGAGTCTTTTTTAAGATTTTGATGCAATGTTCGTGATTCTGAATCGGGAAGGAAAATTGGCAAAAATTAATAGGATTTCGTGTCGTAAAAATGTCACATTCTAACAATGAACTTTGATTGATTGACTGATTCAGAACAAATGCTACTAATTTGTGTGACTTTTGTTAAAGGTTGAGTGGTTGACTTTACAAAGGATTCTGGGGTAACTTGAGTATTACAAGCACGTGAAAGCAAAGGCGTTGAGATAGAGAGCCAACGAGAGATGCGAAGTGGCAGAGTGCCGGTGGCAGTCTGACAAGACACTTGGCTCCACTTTGCCTTTCTCGGCTTTTCCAAGGGCTGTGTTGTGTGATCCCGTGTGCGGTGCCGTGGTTTGAAGTTCCATGAGTTAGAAAACCTGACGAACGAACGTCGTTTCGTTCTGTTTGTCTTCCTTTCCTCTGCTTCAGGGCTGCTTTCTCTTTTCGCCCTTTTTGGAGAAAGCTTGCGCTTCAAACTACGTATTATCTTTTTCTTCTCTAGTTTCTCGCTCGGAATGTGAACACGTCTTTCCTTCAAGCAATGGTAAATAAGGAAAAAAGACTTTGGCTTGCGTTGGTGGTGCACAGCCTCCATTTCCTCTGTCCCGTATTGTCGTCCCAAATTCCAAGTCCCCTGTCTTTCAATAATACTGGACCTGAACCAGTACACAAAATATGCTCACGGCCATGAAACAAAGATGACCTACAAAATTTATCTTGCGCTGTTCATTTCCTGTCACGGTTCTTGTCTTTAGATAGTCGATCATATCGATTTCTCGTTTTAAATACGTTTAACATGGTCCACGTTCTCAGTTTTAAACAGCGAATTCATGATCTGTGACAATCGAGTTTAGTGTCTAAAGTAGCGAGTATATATGCCAAAAATCCTTTCACACTTGTCACTTTATCATATCATAAATCATAACTCATAATGAAGTCATATATCAGAAAATGCTATTTCAATTCTTAGTATCACGTGAATCCTTCTAGACATTTAGCTACAACTGGAGATTTAGATCAGTCAGCGGATACTATTGATGAAATGACACTTGCAAACTTTACGCAATCAATAACAATTAGTTTGCTACCAGTACACAATACTCGACTGTCTGGATTAACTGAAACTGTCGATTCCTCAAGTCTTCATCTTGATCCCTTCCCTTCGTCCTGTAGCCTATGAAGTCCCGATTCTCCCGACAATTAAAGACTCACCCATAGTCCGCAGGTCGTAAGGAATCTTTTGACAGAACAATCTGGGTTGGACCGATCAAATGACGACAATGCAAAGTTTGAACCGTAGAGAGAGTGCACTCCAGACGCTAAACTTCTATATTTCATGTTCACAGCTTTTTAACTTCACTGCCTTCGAAATTAATTTTATACTCAAAAGTAACTTATTTTTATTACTCTTTACTTATAGAGATGGAAAAGGAAAAGTGGGCAAACAAAGGCCAAGCAATTTATTTCTACGGATTTTCATAGATCTAACTAAACTCTAAAGTTTTCTTTATTATGTTTGTTCTGTGTGTGTTTTGTGCTTCACGTTCACAATCGCAAACTGCCCCGACTACGCGGCGTTGTATAGAAAAAAATTGTAGACTTTGTAGCTATATATTTGAACAAACACGCTTCAGATAGTACAATGCACAATAAAATTGAAGAAATTGAAGTACAGTGAAAGTGTGCCATAGTTTTTATTACAGCGTCTTGCATTAATTAAAATTTTGAGTTTATAGCTGTAAGCTCTAACTATTTCTGTATAGTTGTATGTATTGTGCAACGCTTGCTCGTTCATCATCATATTGTGGAAATGGAAACCACAATTGTCAATTGTCACTGCAAATAAGGCAAGTTGCTACGCATGACATTTCCACTTTTTGACACAATTATCATTTAGAACTCAATAAAATTAACTGGTTTAACTGGTACTTTTTCTTCTTTTGCGATGGAACTGGAATCTTTGTTTGTAAATTGTGAAGAAGACATTTAAATAGATTGGATTTCGTCGATTGATTAATTTCTTGTTTGCTGAATTTTGTATTTCGACTATTCTAAAAAAATTGCACATTTTTTTCGTAAATTGCGTACAGAATCCCAAAGATTCTTAGCTTTTCCTACGTGCACGTTGCACATTATTATGTAAAATTCTCTCTGCATGATGAAACGTAAAACGTAAAAGAATGCGTCGTGTTCGTGCATGGCCATACGGCAATTTGGAGCCGAATGCAACGACTATTTGCATGCTAACTCAAACTGGAAAATTCTTTGAAAAGGAGATTACATGGAGGAGCTTCGTCTTCGTCTTCCCTTTTGGTGACATGAGCCATAAGGGACCGTGGAGTTTGGGTATCCATGCGTCGGGTCGCTTTCGGAGGAATTTAATTCAATTCTCTTTTTTGATCACTTTCACTCCATTTCGGTTTCGCTCTGGTTAATTCAGTTAGCGCCGCAAGTGGAATCACAAGAGTTGTGCCATATCTCCCTTTTCACCAGGCCACGCATAGCTTTGTAATATAAGGTCAAGACAGAAGATGAACATCTTCCGTTGGGTTGCCGCTTGCTTTTTTTGATGAACTCTTTTTGGCTCATTTGGTAGATTACCCGAATATTGCGTCTGGCAGGGTGGCTCGAAGTCTCTGCCCTGCTCGAGCTTGAGCAACTTTCCCTAGTTTATGGAAGCCTTTCACATTTTAACGAGAGTCGTGTTTTTTGGTTGCTTCTACTGTCACGGAAAACTTGAAAGTACAAGAGGATTTTTAAAAGGCTCTTTTTTTCTTTGGCCTACTGGCGAAAATGAGAGAAAGGTCCTTTGATTCCAAACCAACCTTCCAATCGATTTTGTCTCCACTAGTGAAAAAAATGTAAAAAGTCTATTTCTTTGTCCAATCTCAATTTCCGTTCCACAAAAGCTTCACTTTAAGTGTCGCTGATGAGACTCACTGCCCCATAAAAAAGTTTATCGTCAAAATTTTTATAACAAGCCTCTTGTCGTCTTGTCGCAGGTTTTCTAGTTGCCTGAAATTCGGGGCGTTTTTAGCTTGTAATTCGAAAGGTCGATAGCTGAATTTAGTCTAGTCAATTAATTTGACTGACAAATCATATCAATTTTTTGTACAATACATTTTCGAGATTCGGCTTCTTCAATCACTTTGCTCGACACAATATGCCGCATCTCGTCATCTTTCTTGAGGATCGCTAAGACCAACAGAAAAAGAATTTGTACGGAAATTGAACATTAGATTACTTGAGCATTTTCATTTCAGCCCTTGGCGAAAACTTTTGACGAGCAAACGTATGCGGCCAAGTCCAGTTGAAGTCGATTGTGGAATTCTCATCAATTTGGCTGGTGAACCATACCAAAACTTGATTTGTAGAGTGATTTACGCCGAGCATTTCAAATGAACGGAAGTTACATAGTATGTAACTGCTATATTCGATTTGAACGTTTTCTATACATTTCGAATGACTTCAACCAGATATGCCTTCTTCCTTCGGTTTCCCTTTCGATTCCTAGAAGGACCAAACAAACCAAAACGCTCTTGGGAGTCGTTTCATTTCGCAGTCTCATTGTAAACTTCATTCCACGCAAGGCAGACCAGCAAAGCAAAGTAAAGATACTACTCATACTACATATGTACTACATCCAAAATTGCATCGTCTTTCTATCATTTCTCCTTACTTACGTCCGTCTTCCCATTTCAAACGTTGCTACTGCGTTTATTTTCATGGGAGAATGGAAGCGAGTACTGACTACACTAACGTGACATTAAATACATAAATTCGTAAACGCACATGTCGAGCACCTCAATTTCACATAATATTCCTTGATAATGTTCTCCCTAAACAAATATGTAATGAAAAATTTCTCATTATTGTCATTATGGACCGCAAACGTCTTCGTCCACTTTGACGAATAAAGGTACATCTTTACTATTACCAATTATTGACTTCAAGTTCAACTACACTTGACATTACAAGGTAATTCTTCTTTTATATATGGCTCGGAACTGCGATTTTTGCGTAATATTAATCTATTAAAAAAGGATAGGTGTGCTTTTTGAATCTCCTTGAAATGTATCCGAACCACATCTTTTAGCTTTTCGTTTTATAGAACAGAGCTGGACAAACCAACCCTTTCTACACTGCGTGCATAATTTTGAGTTTTTTAAAAAAAAGTAGTTGTTCGTTTAAATACCCAATAAAATTTAACTGGAGACTGCCAACTAGATTCCCTGAAAGATGGATTTATCGTATTACAAAAGTCTTCATCTTCACCAAAGGTTTTACTTGTCCAATTAAAAAACGAGCTGTAACAAACCTGTCCTGTGTGTGTGGCTATTGGCTATCGTTCTGCTGGACAAAAAAGTTCATTCTTTCGATCATGTGTTTAGCTGTACGTACATGTGCGTTCTGCGTGAGCGTAATGAGTAATGAATGAAGGTCATCCGGACACCTTGAACTGAGTACACTTACACTACCTCAACTTCCATTGTTTCATTACGTTACTGCTACTAAAACAACGACATAAACGGTGTACCGGTTTGGCTAGATTCTTGTTCCCTTACTTAATTAAATCGGAATTCAGCGGTACATCTACATTCTAAATGGGAATGAATTTCTGGAAATCTCATTTAAACCACAAAGTCAAACAAAGTGTGGAAATGTGTTCTTTTCAATAAACGTGATGGTTTATTAATATAGCAGAAAGTGCAATTAATCCACAATTTCATCAATTGTGCCATCATACATGTGGAATGTGAAATCTCAAGGGTAAAAATACGAGAATGAAAGACACTGTTCGTATAGAGTCACATTTCCTGTAGTCGTAACATCATGGTAGACAATGAAAGCATCTATGACGCATAATAATCGGCAGTCCTTAGCAGAGAATATTTTAATTTTGCATAATAAAACACATCATTCAACAAACTTCGTCTTTTCAATCCGTACAACGAGTCCTTTCTACATTTCGTTTGTGTGACTGTTTTTAAGACTAGGTACTGATTGATGT
>JABASF010002991.1:0-12047 GCA_019776145.1 Harlomillsia oculata
CCAAAACCCGGAAATCAGAAATGAAAGTCACCTCACTCATTCTTAATTGTGATTGGAGAATTATTAGGAGCTTTTATTGAATTCCTAGAGCTCGAGTGTTAACAATCTACAAGGAGATTACAATGAAACAGAAAATGACGCCACGTCTCTGTATCGCACCACCCCATACAAAATCCCTCCTTCCCTTTGTTTTCCATGCTGTAAAACCAAGTTGAACTTCTTTCTATTGAGGTGAGTAGTCGCATTAAAATTCTCAATAATTAAATCCTCGCCTCATTTATTGATTTATTGGTTTCTTAATACGAGCATTGAACGTATTTAGATTTCTTCCGTGTCTCAAGTTTGTACTCATTGCTACATTCATCCTAACTGACTTTGTATACTTTATTGTATGTGCAAAATCTTTCGAGTCCCAATCTGTAAATACATTTGAACCCGTTTCTTACATCACTTGAAGAAACCTTGCCTTAAACCTAACTTTAACGTGTTGAATAAACCAACTGTAAAACAAATAATTCATTTGAATGCGAATGTAGCCAGTTCATATTTCATTCATCATTCAATCATTGTCTCAGTGTGCACGTTTATCGCAGTTCACAAGCTGTTTGATCATTTTTTGCGCATTAGAGTTCCAGAACCGTTCAGGCTAGTATTGACGTAATCGCAAAAGTTCGGTTCACCGAAACACTCAACACAATTTTAGCACACATCCATCGGTTTTGTGTGGTGAATGAACGGATGTGTCATAGTGTCAAAGGAGAAGGTCAATCCAGATTGCAGACTGCTTTTCCTGCTGGTGTTCTATACAGGTCAAAGGTCGTCCTCGTCGTTTCCCTGTAAGGAAAGGAAGCATCTGGTCAGAACTTTATGAACATTGCCTTTTAGTACAGTTGGGAGTGGATCTCTTATCACGGTTCGCCCTTTGCCATATTATCTCATCGTAACGAGTGATTTTTTAATTAAGAATTTTAGAGAATAAGAAGTCGATTTAATCCCAGCACGCGGATTGCTCAAGGCGTCAGTGCACGACGAAGCGGAAAAAAGATCCACTTTTGACGTTCGTTTGGTTTTGTCAGAACTGTTTCCTCAACATTCCAAAGTCCACCTAACCACGTAGTTCAGTATAATTTTTCACCGACTTTCCTTTTTAACTACAAGTTTTTAAAGAATAATTTTATCAACCTTATAATTTAAAACAATAGACTTTTCAAGTAAAGTAAAAGCAAGCCAAGTGAAATGGATCACGCAGTATTAGCCACAGCTTTCCTCCTGCTTTTTGCATGTGCTACAACTACAACAATCGTTGATGCTACGTAAGTTTTTATTGTACTTTCATTATTTCTAAACAAATCATGATGACAATTGTGGGAAATCAAGTCTATTGTCGATTGTCATTATTATGAAACTGATAGACCTGATAGAACATCCGTAGTAGAACGAGTAGAACCAGTAGAACGGCGATGGATTCCAACTTCGCTTTCTCAACAAACAACGATAATGGATAATATCCTGAATGATTATGATAAGAGAGTTCGACCGGGATCTCCTTGTAAGAATTCTCAAAACAGTTCCATACCATGCGGTACTAATCAAAATGATAAGACAATATAAAGTACATTAATTAAGCAGAAAAGACGTCAATGCATTATTGAAACGTTTCACAGACAGTCCACTGGAAGTTAAACTCCATGCTCGAATTATGGATGTGTACAACATTGATGAGAAAAATCATGTATGTAATATATAAATCATCAATAACAAAAACAACTTAATTTTATCAGCCAAAAAATTTGTACCTTTTTATAGCATTATTTAAGTACTTTATTTCTCTAATCAACTAGGAATTTACAGTGTCGCTTTACTTGCGTCAAGAATGGAATGACAGCCGATTGAATTTTGAAAAGCATGCAGCTCCAGGAATGAATGACGTCATCACGGTAAGTTCCCACTTCCTGTCAAAAAACGATGGTGTAATGGTGTAACTGACAGTCAACATTTGCAGGACATTTATAATTAAACAGTGGAAAAATGCGTTTCAAAACGTTTGATATCGTTGTTTTCATGAAACTATTAATTATAGTTCGGCCCAGAACAAGCACGCCAGATCTGGATTCCAGATGTGTTCTTTGTGAATGATCGAGAAGCAACAATCCATGATTTCCAGGATATCAACGAGTTCACTCGGGTGAGTCGCAACGGACAAGTACTTCGATCAACACGAATCACGGTCAGGGCTTCCTGTCCAATGAACCTGAAATGGTTTCCTTTTGATCGTCATACATGCACCTTACAAATTGAGAGCTGTAATTAATGCATTTTTATTCATTCATACTTTATGAACTTAGTAGCTTTGATTTGAATTGATTAATTCAAATACGGTTCTAATTATTAATCGCATTGTTATAATTTAGACGCTCACACAGCCAAAGACTTCTTTTACACTTGGAAACGCCCGATCACTGTAGACATGTCGAAACAAACGTCTTCTATTAATTTTAAAGTTCCTGCGATCAATTTTAAGGATTCCTTTGGTTCTTCTGTGACAGGTTTCATATTTTTAGATGCGTTGAGATTCTGCCTTATGCGATGAAGGTCACGTCATTCCATTTAATGAACCTGAATTAAACTTTAAAGGTAATTACTCACGAGCTGCAATTGAATTCTTCGTCGTTCGAGTTCCGACTCGCTACTTTCAAGATGTTTACTTTCCGTCGGTGGCATTGCCAATTCTCGCATTCATCACCTTATTCATGAGCACAAAAACATTTGATGCTGTGAAATTCAGCTCTGTAATTGTAAGTCTAATGCCAAGGACATTTAAGCTATCAAATTATCAATTCATTTAGTCCCACAGTACTGAATTTCAAAGGTTTCACGGCAAAATTTGGTCTTTTCAACAGTTTCTCGTCACTGTGATTTTTACTGCCTTGCTTGCAATGGAAATGCCAAAAGTTTCATATCAAACAGCTCTGGATTTCTACGTTTTCAATAGCTCAGTCATGATCTTCAATGCTGTTTGTGGTAAGTTTTGCTTTCTTTATTAATTAAATAAGTCAGCTCAGTTTCAGTGCCTCCGAGATTGTCTGATTAATGATAATTCGTTCTTGGTCTGTAGTAAACTTTGTGCTTTACCAAGTACTGAAAGGACTGAAACCCAAACGTTCTCAAGTAACAACCTTATTCATTTAACATTTTGGGTCAGGGGAAAAATGAGATTATTAATAAATATACATCATATAAATTCCATGATCATTTTATAGAAACTGCAAATGATGCAACTGAATGGAACCAATTCTGAAGAGGCTAAAGATTTCTACGAAGATGTGGAGCACGCAGAAGTTCAAAATCCGAAACCAATTTTCTCCAACAAACTTTTTCATTTAGCATTCAAGTAAGCTTTTTCCTTCTTTATGCTAAAATAATCGTACTTATGTACCATAATCAACATGACACATCCACGTGGGATGAATGGAGACTAATGACTTTTTTGTATTGTGCAGATTATGTGAGAAATCAAAATACACAATGCCATTTTTCTTTGTTGTCTTCAACATCATCTATTGGGTAGTTGTACTTTATGCTTCAAGTCAATTCCCAGAAGACTTTCTTCTTGTTGAAAATGAGCATTATTAAATGAGCTCAATGTGCAAGTAATGGATACTACCATTGTATTTTCCCTATTCCAATAAAAACGAATCATACGTTGAAACTCTTGAAACTGAAAACAATTCAAGTTGGAGCCAATTCCATAACTCAAATAGAGTGAATAATCTATAATAATTACAGGCAATATTCATATTCTTCAAAAAAGGCATTTTAGTAAGGTTACAATCGCAACATAACCAAATCTACCAATTTCAGTCTGTGTTCGATCGATCAGTGATGCTTTAAGGATCTGCACATGCTGGTTCTACATCATTATTATTAATTTTTCCCACACCCACGTTCAATTCATTTCAATAATCCACTTAAATGACCATTATCACATTCGGGATCTCCTGGATGGTAGTTGTCTTCTTGCTTTAGGGGGTCGACTTCTAGCTCCGAATCTGCGTCGTAATCATGATTCGTGTCAACATCATTTATCATTATCTGAATCATGAATTTTATGAATCTGCATTACTCCCTATATGGGTGCTTCCGTTGTTGGTGGCTCTGTTGGATTCAGATCGTCGGTGGTGTACATGTTCATATG
Organism: Harlomillsia oculata; assembly: GCA_019776145.1. Lineage (NCBI taxonomy): Eukaryota > Metazoa > Arthropoda > Collembola > Entomobryomorpha > Oncopoduridae > Harlomillsia > Harlomillsia oculata. The sequence continues at coordinate 4,196 of JABASF010002991.1, forward strand.
TCCATGCCTACTTTCTTTCATCATTTTATTAGTGGTACCATAAATAAGACTTGATGTTTTCGACCGGGTGTCGTGTTCGGGAGCTTCGAAGGCGCTCCTACTTTGTTTCAAACGGCATTTTTACCTGATGTTTCTGTACTAAAACCAAACCCAACCTAACTTATATTTTATTTGGTTTTTTAAAATGCCATGAGGGTATCAATCAACTATCAACGATCCAATTGAAGGGGCTATTAAAATACTGACAAAATACTTATGTAAATGTAAATAAGAAAGTAGATCGGAGATGAGCAAGAGTATAAATTCTATACTTTTTAGAATCAATTTTACTAGTATGCAAAATTACAAGATTTTAAATTAAAGAAACTATTTGAGTGGGCTGCATAATTTGGTAAATATATCCATTTTCATCAAAAATTTCATGTTGAATTTACGCTCTCCACATTTACATATTAAGCGTCATTATAATTATTCTGGATTGCACTGTTTCTTACAATTGCATTCAACTTGTTACAACAGTTCTCAGGAGGATCCGTAGCTTCCTTTGGCACGGTGATTATCATCATCGGCGGAACTGCCACTCTCTTCCATGGGAGCGGCGGACCTCCCGGATGGAGTACCCGCTTCACCGGCATCACTAGTAGGAGCTTCCGTTGTCTGCGCGGCCACTGTAGTATCTGAATGTGCCCCATCATGGCCGGAACTGGCACTCTCTTCCATGGGAGCGGCGGACCTTCCGGCTGGAGTACCCGCTTCACCGGCATCACTAGCACCAGCTTCACTTGCCCCCGCGGCGCCTCCACTATACGAATGTGTTCTTTCACTCCCTTCACTGGCGGTCGTTGCCGCAGCATCACTCTCTTCCATAGGAGTGACGGATCTTCCGGATGGAGTACCCGCTTCACCGGCATCACTAGCAGGAGCTTCAGTTGTCCCCGCGGGCTCTGCAGTATCTGAATGTGTCCCTTCATGGCCGGAATTTGCACTGGCTGTCGCATCACCACTTTCTTCCATGGGAGTGGCTGCCTTTCCGGCTGGAGTACCCGGTTCACCGGCATCACCAGCAGCAGCAGCTTCATGTGTCCCTGCGGCGCCTCCAGTATCCGAATGAGTCGCTTCACTCCCTTCACCGACGGAACTGCCACTGGCTGTAGTTGTCGCAGCATCACTCTCTTCCATAGGAGTGACGGACCTTCCGGATGGAGTACCCGCTTCACCGGCATCACTAGCAGCAGCTTCACTTGCCCCCGCAGCGCCTCCACTATACGAATGTGTTCTTTCACTCCCTTCTCTGGCTGTCGTTGTCGCAGCATCACCCTCTTCCATAGGAGTGACGGATCTTCCGGATGGAGTACCCGCTTCACCGGCATCACTAGCAGGTGCTTCAGTTGTCCCTGCGGGGTCTGCAGTATCTGAATGTGTCCCTTCATGGACGGAACTGCTACTGGCTGTCGTTGTCACAGCATCACTCTCTTCCATAGGAGTGACGGACTTTCCGGATGGAGTACCCGTTTCACCTGCATCACTGGCAGCGGCGTCATGAGTACCGGCGGTATGTCCTGTATCCGAGTGTGTGTCTTCACCGCCGGAACTGCCACTGGCTGCGGCTGTTGCATCATCACCCTCTTCCATAGGAGTGACGGACCTTCCGGCTGGAGTACCCGCTTCACCGGCATCACTAGCACCAGCTTCACTTGCCCCCGCGGCGCCTCCACTATACGAATGTGTTCTTTCACTCCCTTCACTTGCTGTCGCAGCATCACTCTCTTCCATAGGAGTGACGGATCTTCCGGATGGAGTACCCGCTTCACCGGCATCACTAGCAGGAGCTTCAGTTGTCCCTGCGGGGTCTGCAGTATCTGAATGTGTCCCTTCATGGACGGAACTGCCACTGTCTGTCGCATCATCACCCTCTTCCATAGGAGTTACGGACCTTCCGGCTGGAGTACCCGCTTCACCGGCCTCACTAGCAGGAGCTTCAGTTGTCCCCACGGGGTCTGCAGTATCTGAATGTGTCCCTTCATGGAGGGAACTGCTACTGGCTGTCGTTGTCACAGCATCACTCTCTTCCATAGGGGTGACGGACTTTCCGGATGGAGTACCCGCTTCACCTGCATCACTGGCAGTGGCGTCATGAGTACCGGCGGTATGTCCTGTATCCGAGTGTGTCTCTTCACCGCCGGAACTGCCACTGGCTGTCGCATCATCACCCTCTTCCATAGGAGTGCCGGATCTTCCGGATGGAGTACCCGCTTCACCGGCATCACTAGCAGGAGCTTCAGTTGTCCCCGCGGGGTCTGCAGTATCTGAATGTGTCCCTTCATGGACGGAACTGCTACTGGCTGTCGTTGTCGCAGCATCACTCTCTTCCATAGGAGTGACGGACCTTCCGGATGGAGTCCCCGGTTCACCCGCATCACTGGCAGCTGCTTCATCACCCGCCTTACTGGCAGCTGCTTTATCACCCTCCTCTGTATGACTTGGGGCTCTACCGGATGGAGTACCAGCGTCACCCGCATCACTGGCAGCTGCTTTATCACCATCCTCCATAGGAATTGCGGCTCTACCAGATGGAGTACCCGCATTACTGGCAGCTGCTTTATCACGCTGTTCCGTAGGAATTGCGGCTTTTCCGGATACTGGAGTTGTGCTGTGGGAATCAGCAGACACTGGTGTTGTGGTGTGGGAGTCAGTAGACACTGGAGTCGTGGTTTGAGAATCAGTAGACGCGAGAGTTGTGGTGTGAGAATCGGTAGACAATGGGGTTGTGGTTTGAGAATCAGTAGACGCAAGAGTTGTGGTGTGAGAATCGGTAGACACTGGGGTTGTGGTTTGAGAATCAGTAGACGCAAGAGTTGTGGTGTGAGAATCGGTAGACAATGGGGTTGTGGTTTGTGAATCAGTGGATATTGAAGTTGTGTGAGAATCAGTAGACGCTGGAGTTGTAATCTGAGAATCGGTTGTCATTGGAGTTGTGGTTTGAGGATCAGTAGACGCCAGAGTTGTGGTATGATCATCGCTTCCCGAATGAGACGCATCCTCGGATGCAGGAGTTGGTTGTTGACCTTCTGAAATATCTGCTGACGTTGGTGTTGTCGAATGAGCATCGACATGATGGGTTGCATCCTCAGTTGTGGTATGGACTTCGGGTTCCGTCATTGGCGGTTCTGTGGGGGCAATAGTAGTTCCCTCCGTGGACGCTTGGTCTTGAGTATCAGCTCCTGAATCTGTGGTGATGGAATGAGACGACGCTGGGGTTGTTGTTGTCTCAGGTGTATTCGGTGCAGCATCTGTTAGTCTTCGACCACCTTTCCGTCCTGTCGCGTCCGAATCAGATTTAGACTTGGTTTCCGCCGGTTTTTTAGTTGTTCGCTTGGACTCTTGTTTCTTTGGTTTGGGCGTCGTCACTCGTTTTGCTCCATTCTTGCTAGTGGCTTTGGACTTACCGTTCGTAGATTTGCCATTTCCTTTTGGTTTGGAATTTCCTTTTGTTGCCGAATCTAGTGCAGGAAGTGGAGGTACGGGAAGAAGGGCCAAGACGGGTTGCAAAAGTCCTGTTGGTCCGGATCCAGCAAGCATATTTACGTCTCTTTTTTGGAGATTCAAAGAACGCTTTTGCTTAAAAAATGATCGAAGTGAGCTTCTTTGAAATTTCGTGAGGGATAGGAAATCGTTATGCCTTCCAATTTCAACAGTTTCCATCGCTTGGGATGAAGCTGGTTACAAAATACAAAAAGTTATCCAATTTGCTCAAACAATTTTTGTTAAAAATAGAACTGCAATATTGCAACCTTACCGACAGTAAAGAGTATTAGTAAACAGGGAAGCCTCATTGTGATTTTTGTGATTTATGCTTATATATAGGAATATATTTACAAATTATAAAAGCTCAGATTCAAACTATTGAATAATAACTTGTATTGCAGTTTAAATAAATTCCAACCCCGTTTCCATTGTTGGAACAAAACTATTTGGTAATAGTGACGCAAACAACAATTTTCCATTTACAAAAGTAATTAATTTCAAGTGCTCTCAATTAAGTTGTAAAAAGTTAATATTAAAAAATGTAGTACGAATTCCAAAATAGGTCATTAAAACGAATGAAACTGCTCCCACATTCATCTCAAGTGGCCCCATAAAACGCCGTTCTTAGCCTTTTTATACGTTGGCAAAGCAAAATTCGCTCATCAATCAGGTAAACCATTATACTTTTCGCAAAACCCCAATAATCTGAAATCTTTCAAAAAACATTATAATTTGATACTCATCACTCATCGCGAATGTTTTTGCAATGCAGATGAATACTTATTCATATTCATTCACATTTTTTGTAGTCTTTGTTCTAGTTATAGTCACTTGCAACATTCCTTTCGTCATTGTCCCAGCAGCAGCGGCTGAACAGGACGTCGATTCAAGAACCCATGAAATACCAATTAAATGCTGGGGTAACTTGGATTCATCGAAACCTGTTTCTAATACAAATAATACTCATGAATCTGATCCACATTTGAATAGTCGTCGACGACGGAATGCAGGACGTACTGATGGTAATGTCTCAAAAATAACTCATGAATCCTTAATTCCGCCATCTTACAGAGCATACGATTAAAAATTCAACCAAAAGTAAACACTATAACGATTTTTTTTAACTCTTTAGCTGACTGCGACGGAAACAAAGAATGTGTGGATGGGAATTGCGAATGCAAGGAAAACTACATCGAACGAAATCAAATATGTGTTTGGTCCTCCTCAACTCATTGCCATAAATCTCACACTTGTTCGTTAACTTTAGTCTTGCTGATGTCACTGATAATATTCTAATGCAACTCATTAAAAATACAAACTCAGAATTTTGTATAAGATATAAATTCGCATTCGTACGTGTCATTTTATTAGTCATGCAAAGTTGTGTACGTGTGCCAGACACCGAGACTCTCATAAGACCAATAGTAATGTTGGCGTTAGTGACGTCATGACTATGACATTATTTCGTGATTTCTATTTAGTGTATGTGTTCTTGACGTCACGAATGACTCATCGACTGTCTTGCTGAAATCAGCACTTTTCAGCGTTCAGCACACAAATAAGGAAAGTGTTTGCGTATTTACTAGACACAGATACAGCTTGGATTGAGCTTGGATGGTTTAGTTGTAAAGTGAGCATTGCCAGAGTCACATGGTTTGTGTGTCCTCTCTTCTCTCGGCTTTCTAATTTTCTGTGTCTCAGTATTGAATTCAGTTCGACTGTTATTATTGCAGCTGTCATCCAGTTAGAATAACTTGACAGTATTTGGATTATTAAACGTGTTACTGGAGTGTCGTTTCTTCGTTTTCAAGACTTTGAATTATATAAGTTTCATACGAACTGCTCCGAACTGCTCAAAGGTAAAAATAAAATGTAACCTTGATTCTATTAAATGAAAGGGTTTGGCTTTTTTGTCTGACACTCTGTTGTCTTATTCTATGACATGAATGACAGATAAGGAAAACAAGTGTAACGAGGTTGATTCATCAATTTGTGCGTTGTAATTTTATTGTTTTTAGGTATAATGAATCCTGGGTATCCTCCATCAGCGCCTCCAGGAGGTTCGCCTTATCCTTCAGGCGGTGGAATGGGTTTTACGGCACCTCCACTTCCCGGATCAGCTGCTTCGGGTTACCCGCCTCAAGCACCGTATTCTCAAGGAGGGTATCCTCCTCAGCAACCTGCCGGGTATCCTCCACAACAGCCTGGCGGATATCCTCAACAACCTGGCGGATACCCTCCTCAACAACCTGGCGGGTATCCTCCTCCTGGAGGTTATGCTCCACAATCAGGTTATCCTCAAGCTGGATACCCACAACAACCTCCTCCACACGGGTACCCGCAACAACCAGGAGGTTACCCACAACCCGGTTATGCCCCACAGGTAATTTAGATTAAACACAGTGAGTTAGACCAGTTATAAAGCTATTTTAGATTATAAGTACAGTGTACAGCATAAATCTGTTTAGAATTTAGATTACAAATGATATCATTGCTTACTTTTTTACTCAGCCTTATTACTACAATCCGAATGCGGGTGGAATGCCCTATTCGCAACAACCACCGCAAGCTTATTGCCAATCACGCGGACACTGTGGTCAAAAGCAGGCACGGTTCTTCTTATGCTTAAGCTTTTCTATTGGTGTTGGATGCTTTGTCTTCTTGAGTTGCTTCATTAAATCAATTGTTTTGCACAGTTTGTATCACGTTGTATTATTAGCAGAGACATGTATTCGTAATTAAGTAATAGGGAACTTAATTTGGAATTCATTTAACAGGGACACTCTTCTGGACATGGAGGGGGACTATTGGACCAGGCTGGAAAAGTTGTAGCCGGAACACTAGCAGGAGTCGGTCTTGCTAAAGTAGCGGTAAGTTGCATTCAACAACCATAAAAGTAAACTAAAACGGGGAATGTGGAAATTTAATGATCGTATGATTGTTATTGTTTTTAGAGTAAGATCCCTGGAGTAGGACATGTACTTGGCGGTGGACATGGGCACCACGGTGGTGGGATGATGGGAATGGGAGGGATGGGACATCATGGCGGCGGTCACGGAATGGGCGGTGGACCTCTTGGTGGTGTATTAGGTTCAGCCGCTGCTTTGGGCGTCGGTGGTCTTGTCGCTGTAAGTATAAATTATAATTTGATTTTGGAATTGAGAATTGAAATCAGAAAACTAAGAAGTCATTTGAATGTTATTAGAATAAAGCTATGAAGAAAGGTCATAAGAAGAACAAGCTTTTGAAATACGGAGTTCCTTTGGCCGGTGTTGGTGTCGGCGGTTATGCTCTCAAGAAGGGGATGAAGGGGTTTGGACATCACGGATCTTCCAGTAGCAGTTCTGACAGTGACTGAGAATGCAGGAACTTTCATGAAACTGCATTACACATATGAAATTGCCGACAATAATCAAGTCGTATTGAAAATCTCGTGGTTTATATAAGTAAATTTTGGTGGTGCTTCTCATCTTGTCTTCGTAATCTCTTTACAAAGTATTAAAACTTGCCTTTATCACCACCCGAATAGTGGGTAACTGGGAAAGTAGTATAAAAAACAAAACAACAGGTATTTTTTAAGAAAACCTTCGAGCAAATAATGCTTAACAATGGTTGTGCTGAAATGTTTGAAATTATATTGTTTTTGGTTCAAGTTCGTTATATATTATGTATATAAAATCTTTTGTAAATATTAATTAATATGAAACCAACTGAAAATAAAAGTATGGGTTAATTCTGGTGAAACTAGGAAACTACTAAAAACAGAGTATTGACTTAAACAATACGACTTTTCGACTAATAATATGAAAAGTTCCGAAGTTATACAAACTCGGTTCTTGCCTCACAATATTTCACGCGAAGTATTGTTTTCATTTTTTCGCATCGAAAGTCTTGTTTACAGTAGCGCAAGAGCAGCACCCAAAAAACCCCGACCCGGCAAACCTGCTTCTGTTGCAGAAATCAGCCAAACAGGCCCAAAATGACCCCGAAAACGTGGATGTGGAAATCTCGTTGACACGGTTTTAAACAAATATGCAGAAATGCATTTTTATGCGGATGAATAGAAAATAAGCATTTATGCCGACGAAGGCGTCGTTTTTACGACTGACAATTACTGTGGAAGTAATGCGATCGGAGGAACCAATAAAAAAAATATTTTTTAAAGTTTGTTTATTAAGAAAAACGGAATTACAAATTAGGAAAACGAAAAAATCGAACTAAAAACTAGAAAATAAAATTAAATCTAGAAAAGGAAACTAAAAACTATGAAGGACGAGGATGATGATGATGAGTCCCGTCAGAGTCTGGACAGTCTTCAGAGAAAGTG